>JAMKCH010037656.1:0-48152 GCA_023653785.1 Ophioderma brevispina | reverse complement strand
TAAATGGCACTTTCACTACACACAACTCGTCATGACTAGATAGTCTATGATAACAGCAGCCATAAAAAAGTTAAGACTTTCTAGTCATGATCATCAGGACTATAACATGTATATACCACTGTTTAGGAAAATTAAGAAAAATCATTTCAAAGTTCACTGCTTCCGACCCCTACATGTAGTCCCAACAGAGAAGATGAGAAAGAAGGAGATGGCTCGATTTTGCAATCCGATTACCCAGGATTACTCTCATTCTTCAGCTCATTGTTAGGAAACTTCAAGGGCCACTCGATTGGACCTTTGAAGTAATGTGTTCAACCGCCTCAAGCGTGGCCGTTCGGGAAGGTTTCACAACAGGAAGTAATTGACACACTCCCACTAAAATAGCTTATTAATTTTCCAGCTAAAAGATCTCTGCTGGCAATGAACTCCGCAGTTGTTCTGACTGATTGTTATTTATTTTAATCGTTGGCGAAATAATTAAGGAAATCAGTGGCTTTTAACGAAAGAAACAGCAAAATCGACCCTTTTTCGGTAAGCTAACATTAATTCAAGGTTTTTGGGGTCAATAAAAGATGTTATTATTTTAGCCTAATTTACAAATATCCGGTTATTTCCTGTGAAATATGATATGATGAATGATTAGATAAATGCATTTTCAATACATCTCAACCATACTTTTTTGTGTCAGAAAGTGTCCAAAATGCCAAAATACTTTGAAAATTTGGGGTCAAATTTGTTTATAACTGATGCAGGCGAGTATGTTTTGCTGTACTGATCACAACCATAGTGTATAGACCCTGTGCAAATACCAATTGACAACTGGGTAATTGGAATGTTTCTGGGATTTAATGACAGGTGTATGTAATGTTCTCCAGCAAGTAGCGTAAGTCTTTGGTCCAATCGATTAGATTTAAGCCGATTGAAATGAATAGGCGGTTGAACAGGTTATCTTTTGAAGTAGCAGTCGAACCACCTCCTTCTTTCTCATCTTCTCTGGTCCCAATAATTGTGACTACACATTTGACATTTAATTTAACATTGGTCATTATCATATCACTGAATGTGTAGTCACAAAAGGTTATGTGTAATTGGTTAGCCATTTAACAATTCTACTGCACTCACCTCTCCAATCAGTTTCAAGCAGCATATGCAACCAAATTGATGCATATACATGTATCATCAATCCATCACATAGTATTATCCTTACTATCTCTTCTATCCAGTTTTAAGACTGAACATGCAGGAGGTAATTGTTTTCAGAAAAATCAGTGATTTTATTCTGCTTTCTTTACACTTTACTTTTTGATGGTCAGATTTGGACAATCGAATTTCATACTTAGTTGCCAGTATTTTGACAAATCTTTTATTATGATACTTCTAGACATAGAAGAAGTGGTCCTCAAGATAAAATCGGGTAAATTTGATGGATTTGGAGGCTTTTATTTTTGACTAAAATTGGTGGTGGTTAAATGGCTAACCAATTACACATAACCTTTTGTGACTACACATTCAGTGATATGATAATGACCAATGTTAAAATAAATGTCAAATGTGTAGTTACAATTATTGGGACTATCAGACCCCATACTCCCCCCTTAAAAACGTGTAGCAGCAGATTTACTGAATTCACAATACAACTCAGATAAAATTACTCACCCAAGTTGTTGCTAATGTCCTTATAATACCAATCATCGAAAGTGATTTGCAAAAAAGGCTTAGAAATAAACAAAATACATCTATAATTTCCTTTCACATGTTGAGTAATGGCGCTAGCTAGTATTGCCGCTGTCGTCACTGTTGTGGAACTATACATTTATATATGGAAGGATTTCCCCTGAATTTTGTATCTCAGAATTACTCATTATGAATTTTATGCATATATTATGATAAAAGACCTTCTCAGGTAAGTGTGTGCCTTGTTTTACGAGTGAGGATAATATGAGACAATTTTTATTAGCTTTTATTAGCTCCGAAAATTTGCGAAACCTTTTTTCTTCAGAGCCTATTCATTTACACTGCTACAGGTTATTGTATACGGAAGTGCTTCTACAGTGATGCGAGTATGCCCAAATAAAATGTTCATCACGGTAGAAGTTCCTTTTATTAGCCTAGGCTAAGTTCTGAGACTGTCACTGAGTGAGTCTGTGGCTTCAAAAAATCGCAAAATTTTGTGTCAAAAACAAGAAAATGTTTGTTCACCTCTAATCATGGCGGTGCCACTAGACATTCTCCCATAGAAAACTGCATATTAGCTTATAAGCTTTTACTTGTGTGATGTCCTGTTGCTTAAAGGTGCAACGAGAGATTTCAAATAACAGGTGTCCCTAAAAATGTGAAAATTCCGAATTTTGCCCTGATGTAAAGCTTTCCATCCCAAATATCCCTATCTGAAAGGATTAAGCTGAGAAATGTTTCTTTGGTACAAAAATTGTGAAATTTTTAATTTCGTATAGGAGCAAATACGAAATTAAGCCTATGTTTTATATTGAAATATAAGCAAGTCAAAATCACATTTTTTTCTCTCTTTTAAGACATTTCTGTAGCCAAATATGAGGTAAGAAATCTATTGAGTGTCTAATCTATATCACTATCATGACACAATATCTGGATGCCTCAAAATCTCTTGTTGCACCTTTAAAACCACTATCAGTGATTTATCCGAATGAGTCAAAATACCTGAAATTTGCAGGACTAGCTTAAAGACACTATCAGTGATTTGCTAAATCAGAAAATCGAAAAAATCATCAAAAATCAGATTTTTGCATGTCTGGAACAACATCCTAACATACCCTACAAATGATAGGACCAGAAGCACCCTAATAAGGACAAAATCCGATATTTTAGGCATTAGTGTCCGTTCGGACACTTCCTACAACACGTAATTGAATGGAGATTCGTATCTTTGAACACTGCCGTTTTCTTTCTTTTCTGTCAATTCTTCAGTTGGAAAAAGTAACTTATGAGAATTCTACAGTCTTGTCCTTCACATTTAAGCTATTCCTGCAAATTTCAAATATTTTGATTCTTTCGGATAAATCACTGATAGTGTCTTTAAAAGTGAAGGGTAAGTCTGTAGAAATCTCGTAAGTTACTTCTTTCAACCGAAAAATTGACAGAAAAGGAAGAAAACGGCAGTGTTCAAAGATAAGAATCTCCATTCAATTACGTGTTGTAGTAAGTGTCCTTATTAGGTTGCTTCTGGTCCTATCATTTGCAGGGTATGTAAGGACACTTTACTTGTTACATACAAGCAAAAAGCGGATTCTTGATGATTTTTTCGATTTTTTTGATTTAGCAAATCACTGATAGTGCCTTTAATAAAAGGCTGACTCAGAGATTTTCCGATGAGGGTTCACTCATTTTTCAAACAAATTGTGTTTTTTGCATATACATAATGCTTGTCCATATGTGAAATAACTAAGCTCAAATCAAAGTCCTTCATATAGAAAATCATAACTTTGTTTTAAAATTCTGGATTCGGAATTTTTGTTAAATACACGGTATCCTATCATCCTATGGCACTGTTATACTGTTTACTGTTAGGCCAAGTAAAAAAACCCATGTTTCTCGTCTGGGTTTTTGAAAAAAAGGAGGAAGGGCTTTTTATTTTTCAATATGGCCGCCATTCAAGATTTTCGTCAACTCCAGGTGTTAACCTTATCACATGTGATGTCAAAACTAACAGAGACATAAAGGTCACACAAGAACTGAACATATTTACAATGTTTTAATAGTGTTAGCACCATGTTTTAGCACATCTTAGTGTTTTAGTTGTTAGAATACCTCCTATTAAAAGTATCAAACTGAAGCACTATCTTCAATTGGACAAGAGTTTCATATGCAAATTCTCTAAAAAATCATAATCGTCGTCAACAGAATAAACTGAAATTTCACCAACAATAGATGCAAGTCTTCACACGCAATCGGCCCTTTAAATTTGACAGAAAACAGCTGATCAATTGTATTTGCCACGGAAACAAATTTTCACAGTACGTACGAACTCAATCTCGTGTTAACCTCTCCGCCAGTCGCACTTATTTAACATCGTCAACTTACTATGTATCATGCATTGATGTGTGGCGCGATAACTAAGTGTAAACGACTGGCTATGAAACTAACCACCTAAAATCCACGAAGGCACTGGCACAGCGCACGTGGGTCCCCTTGCTCTTAGAGCTTCGCTATTGGGGTTGTTGGGGTTGTTTGGGAGACGAAATGAAATGGGCACCAGCACAATTGCGGAGCTAAATCTATCTTTCGTATATATATGTACGCTCTTCAGAAAGTTTTTCGTTGTAGAGGGGGATTTAGTCTAGTGTACGGAATCGAATTTCACGAAGGCATTTATATCGATACCTACATGCTACAGGGAGACCTCGAGAGTCTATGCATGTATGAAGAAAGCTACGGTCTTGCAAATACTCATTTCCTGATGGATTTTTTTTTAATTTTTTCATTTTTTTGAAAATAAAAAATGTAAATCAAGGCGGGCTCAAAAAAGGAAGCGGGTGGGGACGAGAAACATGTTTTTTCTTTTACTTTGCCTTAAATGTTTACTGCATGAAAACGGAAAATCAGATTCATCTCTAACTTTGGAATTAAGTATTTTAGGTGATTATCTTTAGCTCTAGATGACTATTTTTAAATACTATACAAAAGAATTATATTTTGAAATCTCTGAGTCAGCCTTTATTAAGTGTGGTGGTTATTTAGGCATCAGTGAATACACCCCAGTTAAAGAATCTTTACGAGTCTGGGTCTAGGGGAAAATTGAATATTTTATTTTTCCCAGGCTTACACAGTAAAACACTGTGCCAAATTCTGCACACATGGCAAGATGATGGTGGTCAAACTTTGAAGCCTAGAGGGTGGCCTCATTTCCAAAATGGGTGCATAGATCTACCTATCCTAGATTGGTATTACCATGCATTTCAAATCATTTAGAGAATAAAAGATAGGATATGTTGTTTTGCCTATCGTGTCATATTGGATGGGCAGTCCAATATTTCGAGTAGTGGATGCCGGCGCAACTACGATAAAAATATTGGACTGCCCATCCAATTTTTTTTTTTTTTTTTTTTACAATTGCGGAGCTAAATCTATCTTTCGTATATATATGTACGCTCTTCAGAAAGTTTTTCGTTGTAGAGGTGGATTTAGTCTAGTGTACGGAATTGAATTTCACGAAGGCATTTATATCGATACCTACATGCTACAGGGAGACCTCGAGAGTCTATGCATGTATGAAGAAAGCTACGGTCTTGCAAATACTCATTTCCTGATGGATTTTTTTTTTATTTTTTCATTTTTTTTAAAATAAAAAATGTAAATCGAGGCGGCCTCAAAAAAGGAAGCGGGTGGGGACGAGAAACATGTTTTTTCTTTTACTTTGCCTTAAATGTTTACTGCATGAAAATGGAAAATCAGATTCATCTCTAACTTTGGAATTAAGTATTTTAGGTGATTATCTTTAGCTCTAGATGACTATTTTTAAATACTATACGAGTAGTGGATGCCGGCGCAACTACGATAAAAATATTGGACTGCCCATCCAATATGACACGATATTAGATAGGCAAAACAATAAATCCTATCTTTTATTCTCATTCTTATTTTAAAAAAGGCAAAAATATTCCCCGCTGTCAAAAATGAACCAACCCGTACTAGCTGTGTGCACTGCGTACCTTATACACGCGCGCGTAAACACTTGCAAGACGACGCACTATCTAATCGTCTCATATAAGATAGGCAACAGCCAATGATATTGCGTGTTTGTTTACTAAACCCCACCCACTGAATAAGAATGCCAGATAAATGGATCAAAACCATGGTTTCTGCAGGCATGGAAGACAGGAGTCTAAGAGTGTGACCCAACACATCTCCCAATACACACACCATGCCCAGGTTCTGAAAGTGACCCCTAACAGGACCAATTTTCAGTGAAAATATACCCCCAATGGGACCATTTTTTTGGGTGAAATTATACTAGTTTTCAGTGGAAATATACCCCTAACGGGACCAATTTATGTATGGTTCCAGAACCAGAGGTCATAATGTTGACCTCTAGTTCTGGCTACCAGAACTACCCCCCCCCCCCAACTGAGTCACTTGACCAAAAATAGGCAGTGGAAAAATTCTAATAAGCTAACGAATAAGCTAACGTATCTATGTCTGATCATGTCAGTGATGTTTGTCGCTCATCATTCTTATCCCTGAGATGTATTGGCTGTATCCGCCCTTACTTGTCTGAAAAAGCGACTTCATGCTTCATGAATTCTGTTATCATTTCGCGTCTTGATTTTTGCAACTCGGTCTTGACTGGTATCACTGCTGATCAACTCAGCCGCCTTCAAAGAGTTCAAAACTGTGCCACTCGTCTTATTGTTAGAAAGAGGAAGCATGAGCATATTACTCCCATTCTCATTAAGCTTCACTGGCTGCCCGTTGAATTCCGAATCCAATATAAATTGGCTGTTTTGGCATTCCGTCATTTTGAAGGTACTCTGCCAGTATACCTGTCGACCGTTTTGTTTTGTGTATTATCAACCTACCTTAGATCTTCCACCGAAAAACTGCTCAAAATTCCTCGGGTTAGCCTTAAGTCAGCCGGTGAACGCTAGTTTCGTTTTGCTGCCCCGGTCGTTTGGAATTCACTTCCAAACACCCTTCGCAATTTCCCCACGCTCTCTCAATTCAAAAAAAGTTGAAACCTCATCTCTTTCATCAAGCTTTTCCTGATTCACAGATTTAATGTTTCTTTTGTTGTGTGTTTTTCATGTTACTGTGTGCTCTGAGTTCTTCGGAAGATTTTGCGCCTTATAAGAACAATTTATATTATTATTATTATTATTCTTAACAGCACCTAAAATAGAAGAAACACCTAAGAAATAAAATGCGGGCTATATTTTCGAAACAGGAGGCAGCATTTGCTATGTTTTGCTAAACACAGCAATATCTTGCGATGTTGCTGAACATAGCCAATATTTTCTTCCCTAAATCGTGCATCACATGAAACGTCACAATAATTACATTAATGGTCTTTAAAATTTATCAAAATTGTTAGACATGCTGCGTATATATTTAGTATTGAAAAATTGGCGTTGTTTAGGTTATGATGATTTGATTAATTCTCATTGTAAATAGTTACAATTCCATTAAGTTTTATTACAGCACATTATCATGGATTTAGTCTGTATGGGTTAAAATAGCAGTTACTGACACATGTAATGTGGTCACCATTTTTAGTTAAACCTTGGCAAACGTTTATATGTATGTCCTCTTCATTTTGCGGTACCTCTCTCCTGGGCTGGTCTGCAAGACTGAATGCCAACATAAAACCTGTGCCAAATCTGCACACACTGGCAAGAATGATGGTGTCCAAACTTTGAAGCCTAAAGGGTGGCCTGTGACTGGCCCTCATTGTCAACATGGGTGCTAGATCTACCTATCCTAGATTGTAGTCCATTCCGTTCAAAAAATCATTTAAGAATAAAAGATGGATATGTGTTTTAGGTTGTGTTTTGCCTTATCGTTTCATATTGGATGGGCAGTCCAATATTTCGAGTTAGTGAGCCGCGCAACTACGATCAAATATTGACTGCCCATCCATATGACACGATATTATAAAACAATAAACCTATCTTTTATTCTCTTCTTATTTTGAAAAAAAGGCAAAAATATTCCCCGCTGCAAAATGAACCAACCCGTCTAGCTGTGTGCACTTCTTAACCTTATAACAAACGCGCGTGTAACACTTGCAAGACGACGCACGTTATCCCTAATCGTCTCATATAAAAGGCACAGCCAATGATATTATTGTTTGCTTACTAACCTAAACCCCACCCACTGAATAAGAATGCCAGATAAATGGATCAAAACCATGGTTTCTGGCAGGCATGGAAGACCGGATCTGAAGTGGGACCCAACACATCTCCCAATACAAACACACCATGCTCATTCCAGGTTCTGAAAGTGACCCCTAACAGGACCAATTTCAGTGAAAATATACCCCCAATGGGACCATTTTTTTGGGTGAAATTATACTAGTTTTCAGTGGAAATATACCCCTAACGGGACCAATTTATGTATGGTTCCAGAACCAGAGGTCATAATGTTGACCTCTAGTTCTGGCTACCAGAACTACCCCCCCCCCCCCCCCAACTGAGTCACTTGACCAAAAATAGGCAGTGGAAAAATTCTAATAAGCTAACGAATAAGCTAACGTATCTATGTCTGATCATGTCAGTGATGTTTGTCGCTCATCATTCTTATCTCTGAGACGTATTGGCTGTATCCGCCCTTGTCTGAAAAAGCGACTTCATGCTTCATGAATTCTGTTATCATTTCGCGTCTTGATTTTTGCAACTCAGTCTTGACTGGTATCACTGCTGATCAACTCAGCCGCCTTCAAAGAGTTCAAAACTGTGCCACTCATCTTATTGTTAGAAAGAGGAAGCATGAGCATATCACTCCCATTCTCATCAAGCTTCACTGGCTGCCCGTTGAATTCCGAATCCAATATAAATTGGCTGTTTTGGCATTCCGTCATTTTGAAGGTACTCTGCCAGTATACCTGTCGACCGTTTTGTTTTGTGTATTATCAACCTACCTTAGATCTTCCACCGAAAAACTGCTCAAAATTCCTCGGGTTAGCCTTAAGTCAGCCGGTGAACGCTAGTTTCGTTTTGCTGCCCCGGTCGTTTGGAATTCACTTCCAAACACCCTTCGCAATTTCCCCACGCTCTCTCAATTCAAAAAAAGTTGAAACCTCATCTCTTTCATCAAGCTTTTCCTGATTCACAGATTTAATGTTTCTTTTGTTGTGTGTTTTTCATGTTACTGTGTGCTCTGAGTTCTTCGGAAGATTTTGCGCCTTATAAGAACAATTTATATTATTATTATTATTATGAAGTTTAAGATGTTAGATAGAAAATATTCCTAGAAGGTACACCAATTAATCACTAAAAACCAATCTTTTTCCTATTTTGATCATGCAGCTATTGCTATATGTGCATCTGAACAATGGCTGAAGACACAGTTGCTGAGAAATGGGAATGGTTCTGTGGCAAGAACTCCACAGACCTAGATTTCTTTATTGACTTTGACTGGGACAAAGACCAAGTGCTGAACAACACATGCCTAGTCGACGTCTTCGTCGCTGCACCACAAACCATCTCTGCCTTGGTCTTCAGCTTGATTCTATTCATCCTCGGGTGCTGCACAAAATATAGGCATCGCCACAGCAGATACCTGGTACGCTTTACAGGCCACGGTTTCAAATGGGTGATCACAGCACTGTTACTTATTGTACTTTTAGCGTCTGTCGCGGAGGGAATTCTGACGGACGACACATATCGTGCAACTGGGCTAGGACTCTCAGCCGCACTTATACATTCCTCCTGTCTTGTCACTGATTGCAGTGGTTTTATCGCTCACGTTTATCAAATGATGGAGGTATGGCAGCTTCCAAGCATGGCGTTCGTACTCATCATATATGGAGGTTTCAGTGGCAGCAGAGGTGTCACCGCTGTTAAAACACTTTACCGGAGGATGATATTTTACATTTGGTGGCGATAAATGAAATTTGACCTATTGTGTGTCGCTTGGTACTCTTTGAGTCTCTTGTTTTTGGGGATATGATACGTTAAAGGACTAAGGTAAGAAGCCATATGTATTTTTATAAGTAATTGTCCTTTGTCATAATTTTGATTGGGGATCTATAGGGATTTTAATGGGAATCATTATTTTAAATCACCCAATTAATGATCAGATTTTAAAATTAGGACAAACATGGAGGTTGAAGTGATTTATACTAAGTTTAAATTATGCACCAAAAAAAAGAAAAAAAAATGCTTTAAAACAAACAAGATTACACAGTTAGCTTATAATTCCATTGGAACGATATTAGTCATGAGCCGAGCAATTTTAGGACATGAAAGGGATAAAACAAACAATTATTATGCAGCATCAGTATACCATGCCTACACAAAAATGATATAGCATTTCTGGAATGGTTAGCTATAGCCAGGTAGGGGGTAACCAAGGTTAACAGGCGGGAAAAATTTTTTGAAATTGCTTCACATCGTTGAAAAGTATACCACATTATTGTCTGGATCATAGGATTCCAAAAAAGTATAGTTGAAACTACTAGAACCTAAATGTATGGGTATAGCTAAAAACAAGCAAAATCAAATAAAAAGGGTCATTTCAGGGTTACAGGGGTCATTGCAAAGTGCTCTGATTGGATAAAATTGGTGCATATTAGTGGTGGACTATAGGAATAAAACAAGGAATAGTTTTGACTGTCTAAAATGCTTAGTTTTCCAATGTAGGGGGAAACAAAGGTCTATTTCCATTGTATTCAATGGGCTGACCTTGTTTTCCCCCTACTTAGGTAACTAAGTTTTGAGGCACTCAAAACTATTCCTTATTGAATCCTATGACCTCTACGGAAAATTTGGCAGCATTTTGTCCTCCAAGCGGTGCAACTACTTTAGTATTTGACCCTGTACAACTGAAATTTAACCTTTGGTGACTGTTTTTTATACTGTTTTTAAAACCGTAACTCCAAAACTTTGGGTTTTTAGATAGTACAAAGCATACTTTTGAATCCTTATGGTTGGACAAATGATGTGCATACTTTTCAACATGACCGATCATTTTTAAAATGTTTGTACCCCTGTGTAATCCTTATTGTCCCCCTACTGTTATAGCTACCATTCCAGAATCCATTCATGCATTTTTGTGTAAAGGGAGTGTACTTAGGCTGAATAATAAGTATCAGTTTTGTCTCCTTTCAGGATACCAATTCGCCTAAAATTTCCTGATGGCTAAGGAATATATAGTAACCATTCTCCCTCCTGAAAGTTGTATTTTGTAACCTATCATTTAAATGCCCAAGCTGCAAGTTTATTTGTTTTAAGTTGTGGGTGGATACAGTTGCATTTTACTTGCTCTGCCGGTTTTATGGAGATACTTGACCAATACAAGTCTTAACTATTTGAAGCATCCCAGTTGATCTGGAAATAAAAAGAATGGTTCGAAGGAAATATAAAGACACTAATTCTGAGACCGAACTTCCATCATTTTGTCCACTGGCTGAGCAAAATGTTCATGGAGACACTAAACAGATAATCAGTACTCTGACTTGCCTGACGCCTGTCAGATCTTAAATTACAAAAATGTAATTGGTAACATTGAACTTAGTCCAATTGCATCGAGGTTGGGATCATTTATGCAATATGAGAAATATGCATATGCCACTTTACAAGGTCAAAGGTCATGTGAATGGGCTAAATGTAATCAGTGATTTGCTGAATCAGAAACTCAGATGATAGATTGCAATGAAGCTACTGCAGTATCCTAGAGATTACTGTACTAATATTTTAATATTTATGTTAACAATTAAAAAAGTTTGGGCCGATATCTTGCCAAAAGAAATACACTTGGGGTTGAAATTTCAAGACGCCAATGAGAAAAAATAATTTGTGGTCTTCATGTAGTATCGAGGGCCCATGGGAGTCCAGTGGAGTGAGCGCTCGTCCCGCAATCAAAGGTAGTGGGTTCGAGTCCCACTGCAAGCCAACGTGTTGTGCCATTGAGTAAGGCCACTTGACCTTGAATACCTCTCCACCGAGGTGTATAAATGGGACTACCGGCATTATTCAAGGCGGGAAGTAAACAGACTCGCTGTAGGGAGGTGTTAGCGAGCCCCCTACAGCAACATTATATGGTGGAGTCTGCCCAATCGCTTCGAAAGAGAGTTGGGCACTAGTTCCTGTGTATAAAGGGTCCATCCCGTTAACCTTTACCTACTTTACTCATGTAGTATAAAAATCGACAACTCCCAAAAATGGGTAGGGGTCCTGAAGGCATTCCACAAAATACGCATAATTAGTAATACACACATAGTAAAATGTACTATTATGGTATGAAATATTTTTTATGTCATAAAATAAATGTATTCAAACTCTTTTTTGGTGTGAAGGTATTCAAATGCTGCCGTGATCCAAACGCACGACATGTTCCCCAAGGATCTCAAGCACAATGACATGCGTACGCAAGACTATGTCAAACTGTCTTCAGAAAGTTCTATTGGTGGCTTTAAACTGGCTGCTCGCCCTCGGCTTAACGCCCTTCGGAAATGGAGGACTTGGGAACACTCCCCGAGAAACACGAAGACTAGGGCAACCATGAGAAGTTCTGGAAAGCCTTTAGGCACAAAAGGTTTAAGCCTAATAAGTGGGATTTATATTTATCATAATTGAAGGTGCTACCTGTATATGTACAGTACGACCAAGTGCTCAACAGAACCACTAGGCCAAGGCTCATGGGTATGGACCGTAGTGCAATAGCCAGCCATTGTTGGTGGACAAGATAGGAGCATTCCAGTACTACAAGACATTCACCTGTCAATGATCCCTGTGGAATCGATTAACATGGATCGATTGACAGGTGAATGTATTGTAGTCCTGGAAGGTATGCATCTGGTCCACCAACATGGCTGGTGGCGGACGTCATATTGACTACGGTCTAGACACAGGTTGACTTCTCAAGACCTTATAGTGTCCTTTGACCCAGTTTGTTGTTTGTGAAGTTTTACCTTTAGCCACTAAAACACATTTCTTGGCAACTTTGCATCTTCGATATCTAGGTGAAAATAATACATGGAAGTAAGCAGATGTATGTTTGTTGATTGTATGCCCTTATTTTAGATATGCTGTAACATAACTTTCGGGGTGCACCCCAGTTGAGTCTTTAATTATTGGCATTTTGCGTCAACTCCTGAGTGGGGGCAAAATGTGTTACATGCTTGAAAATGCAAAAGATTAACATAATTTACACTTAATGAGAAAAAGTCGTCACTATTATATTGTAAAGTGAATAGTACAAGAAGGACAAAGAAACTTGTATGTGAATACACAGGGTGCCACAAGTGTCCTATATGTGGAAAACTTTAACTTGTATGGGTTCAAAAGAAGGCCACATAAATAACAAACACAAATGAGCTAAATTTATGTAACTCCATGGCTGGTTACAAAAATATGGTACACAAATAAATGCCAAAAACCCGGAATATCAAAAATCCCTATACTTTAACACACACCTCATCCATATGCACCTCATCCGTATGCACCACCCCCTAACACTGACCCATTCAAATTACGAGATCTCCAAAAAATATACATAGCACAAACTTGAAATTGTTATCGTTTAAAGCTAATAAATTGTCCATTAACTAAAACAGAAACCAGCGTAACACCTTTCTTGGTTATAATTGATACATTAAAAAGTGGTAAAATATTTTGAACACTCCACCTTTTGTATACCCCACCTCATGGCCACCTGACCTATTTAATTTGCTTTGGTTAATATGAATTTTTATGGAAATAAATTGAATTTGAAGATTGGCCATAGTAAACAATATTTGTGTAAAGTGGACAAAGCATAGCTAGTCTCAAAGATGCAAAGACTCGGAATCTAAATTGATGACCTTGTTTAATGTACTTGTGTTATGTATAGAGGCACGGTGAACTGTTATAAACCACATTAACCATTAGCATTGCTTGTTATGCATTAGTCATCATGTAGCAGGGAAAACAAATGGGTTGCTTTTCCTCTGTGGGTGTGAAATGTCCAATGTGGGATGGTGCTGTGAAAGGAAAAGGTTAATTGATTGAATTTATGTTTATTCAGTTACTCAGTATACAATACATGAAAACAAACATAAAAAATTAACAAAATACAAAAACAATGAATCATATTAAAATATTACACTTACTTAGCATTAAAGACATGTTGATATTGAAAAAAATTAGACTAGGCAGCAAATTTTAAAATGTTGATGAAATATAACCAGATTGAGTACCATGCAAAGGATAGCCCAAAAGGCCCTTTAAAATCAAAGCATACTTCTATTGGGCGGTCCTTATATAAAAGGCAAAGGTCATGACAACAACAAAAACCAAACAAACAAAAAAAAACCAAAAAACAAAAAGGACAGTACATACATAAAAAAAACACACCCAAAAAAAAGTAAAAATTAAAAAACTTAAAAAAAAAAAAAAAAAACCCTAAAATTGGAAAAAAAAAGGTGGTGATCAAGGCAATTGCCAATCACAAAAATATTAACCTGGTCAAGTTTGATATCAGATTCTGTTGCAAGGTGATCCTTGACTCTGGCTTGAACTGGGAAGGGTAATGAGAGGGCTCAAAATAAATGAAGGGCTAGGTGATTTAGCCCTCAGTTTTCACAAAATAGCCGGTGAGAAAATTTTGGCCGATATGTAAAATGTACTACAAGGCTACTTTTAGCGAATTGGCTCAAGTAGCCCCTGTAGCCCAAAAGTATTTTGACCGTGGTCATGAGTTGTTTGAATTTTGCAGAGAATTACAGTTTTTGATTGCTGTAAGAAAAAATGTGTGCTGAGGTTGACCTTTTCACCTTGGAACAATAAAAATTAAAATTGGCAAAATTCTCAGGACCTGTGCTCTTTTTTTTTTATAACTGGACATGATGAACAAAGTCACAGAAACTGAAAACTATAAAACAGGCATGAAAAGCTTAATTCAGTTCAGTTTTTTTTTTTTATTTTGGTTGGATTTCACACATTTTTTTACGGGTTTTTTCTGCTTTCAGTTTTTTAACAAAAATTTCCGGTTTTTTTTACTTTTTTTATATTTGATAAATTTGAATATATTCCTAAATAATTAAAACTGGATATATCAACTTATAAAGGGTCATGTACAAAGAATTTCACAGGGGTGGTGGTAAATGAAAAAAATATAGCTACAGTATGTGTAGACACCAAAATATTGGCCATTCGGTAAAAATAAGGATGTGCGATAAGGCCATGGCCCTTCAATGTAACGTACCAGTAATTGGGTCATTCCACAGGTTGGGCCAAACCATATTTGCTATAGCCTAGGAATATATTCAAAGTTTTAGATGTAAAGTATTTTTCAGAAGTTACTTTATGAATGATACGTATTATAAAGCTTTTAACATGATACCAAACATGGATACTGCCATTTACGCTTTTATTTTTTCAGATTTTTAGTTAATACGATAGGAAGTGACTCAAAAAAAAAAGAGGTACTTAAAATTTGTGACAAAAAACTTGTACATAATTGCAAATTTAGACAAGTTATGGATTATTTTAATCTTCTGTTTTATCATTTTGAAAATCAATTAATGACCAAACTTTAATGGGTATTCATTTCCTTTCCATAGTTATCCCAAAATGCATATTATAAACCCATCAAAAAATGAGGTGTGCCCCGTAACAGGTGGTGCCACTTTTAGTACAATTTTAGTGCTCAGAAATTTTAAATTACCTTAAAATCCATCAAAATCGACGTACAGTCACTACTGGAATACAGTTTCACAACATGAAACCTTCACAGTGAGGTTGTTTGCGTTGTTATTTGGGGGCGGTGTTCACGTTACGTATGCACAATTTTGAAACATTTTTGTGTCACTGACAAGGCTATGGATAAAAGTGTTAAGTTGTCCCTAATCAAATGTGTATCACCAAAATGTAGAAATATTAAAAGGATTGATCCTGTAATGCTCATTGTAAAAGTTATATTTTAAAAAATTGCATGGTGTCCACTGTTACGTTTGGCCCGAAACCAGAGTTCCAAAACTTAATTCGCTTACTAAAATCTAGTGTAGATATACATTTGATGAAAAATTACTCAGGACCCCCCCTTTTAGCCGACTTGTGACATAATGGTGATTTTTTTCAAAATTATTAATGTTTAAAAAAGCAGGTTTTAAGCACAGTTGCAGTAAGATGTAACATGGATGTGGTGTCCATGTTATGTCCGAAAATGTCTATGGCAACTTACACACTAAAATTCATAAAAAATAAAATCGAGTTGTTCATGGCTTAAAATTATTAATTACATTTTTCAACCCTATACTATCAATTTACCCTATTTAAAATGCATGACACTGAATATGTATTAAAAATGGAATTTTACATATACTTGTAACTGTCACAAAAGTGCGGCCAACATGTGGAAGACTCAAGTACATGTAGGTCACAGTCAGATACAGTGTGCAGTAAAGGTCAGACTAGGCCCTACATATGAAAAAGAATTGAATGGTAACGTCATAATTTGTCTTTTACATGTGCATCTGTATCCAAATTTACACAAGTACAAAAAGTAGGACATTTTGTTTTCATATTGGGAAATTGTGAGGAGTAGCAAGGTACATTGGTGATTAATATATAAAAACATGTTTACATGTGAGGAATTTCATAAGTGTTAGGATTAGGTATATTTCGAGTTGGAATTTCAAGTAGTGTGTAAGAATAAGGGTGAGTAATTGGTAAGCCATAGTGATTGTCTTGGGATTAGAAGGTTATGGATTCGGAACCCAACTCCCGGTCCCAGGGGTCCAACAGGTGTGTCCTTGAAAGGGGAAAAGCAGAGCGATAAGTGAGAGTGGCTTTTTAAAAAATTGAAAAAGGATTAAAACCTATTAAACAGGGACAATGTGTACATATTTCAGTAAAGTAAACTACATAACCACTTGGTATTAAGACCGCTTTGGGTATAAGCCCACCCCAATTTTTTAAAAGACAAATTACCAGGTGGTAATTTTAGCATTTCAGGAAACAATTTGGCAGTAATACACAAACACAATCACATTTTAAAACTTGATATCATTACTTAGGGCATGCATTGGATGGCATGTTGCTATAATTAGCTTGAGGAAGTGATGGGAAAATTGAACTTTTATTTTTGTGGCCGCAGCCATACTGGCGGACCACTTGCATCCGTTTGAAGTGTGATGTGTTGTATATGTGTGTATTGTGCACAAAATGTTAAGTTTTTTATGAGCGGCCCACAGCTTATATTATTTGAATATAGCGAGCGCGAAAGCGGAGAGAACCGCAACATTCTAGTTAAAAGTTTTAAACACTGCTTCAACGCTAAGTGTACATTAAATGTTAATATGGTGAAAATATGCTCTTGAAATGATTTTATGGCCTTCTTATCTGTATTTGCTTCCACGTTCTAGCCCCTCCCCGGGTATAAGCCCACCCCTCTTTGGAAGTAAAATTCATTTCGGGGGGGCGGGGGGGGTATAACAGAGATGGTGTTACGGTACTTAATCCTACTCAGTGTTATCATTTCTAGCTTATTCCCGGGAGGAATGGAAGGGGTAAAGGGATTAGAAGCTAAAGAGATTGGACATTCGGGTGGGATTCGATACAGGGAGTCCCTGGCACCCAAGTCCCATGGCCAGGGAGGGCAAGCCCAGAGTGTTGTCGAAGGCCAGGCCAGCGATTTTTTTGGCAATATGTGTTCTACATACGATGATGTCATCGACATCTTTTTGGACTTTCTAGCCTCAGCGCACTGATTTTTGGCCGTGTTAGGGGTTAATGCTATTCCAACAAATCACGAAATAGCTTTAAAAAAATGTTCAGACTGTGTCCAGGCAGTTTGAATTGTAGTCATGGCAACTCAAATGTACACTAAGAAGATGATTTTGTATACACCAGTACAGATAAATATGATCAATAAAGATGTTGCAGTCAAAACTGTTCAGGTCATGGGGTGCGCAATGTTCATGTTTAGAATCTGGGACATTTACTCTACATATTTAAAGGTTGTTTTGTTATTCTTCAGTCAGGATTTTCTCTATTCACACTGAAAAATTGCTGTATGGATAAATGTACTTTATGTTTGTACTTTAATTATGATTGCAAGCAAACCACTTGAAGGGTAGGTACCAATCAGTGTTGAATATAAATACATGGATTTTTATGATTTTTTTGGGATGTTCCAGATAGCACATCGATTGCTTGTCATTGTAAGCAAGGACAATTTAATATAACTTTCTTCCAACAGGAGCACAGTGTAGATGGCCAGCTGGAATATTGGAACGTCCTTGATAAAATCTGGTAAGGAAATGACTTTAGGTCCATGGCTTGATTGCTATTAAAGCCTCATCCCCAGGACCTTAAATTTGATCAGATGTGGTAAAAAAATGTTGGTGTCAGAGGAAACGGAAAAATCTTACTATTTTTGTGTCGTCTAAAGAGGGCACCATTGGGACTGCTTAGTAATATGTGTGTCTGTTGATAAAAATGTTGACCCAAATGTTAACCTTAAACATTATTGCCTGCGGTTACACATGCATGCACACATTTTCATCCACTTGCTTATGTATGGTCCTTGGGTAGGGCCCCCACAGTTACCATCTCACGAGTGGGGTCAAAGCTCATTCTAGAGGTAATGGCCCCAAATGGTCAGATGATCAATTCTAGCGTATCCATAATGTTGATCGATTTCATGACAATTGTTGGTTGACCTCATGTGACCATTGTTATATTCCCTCAAAATTTGGATTAAAAATATTATTTTCTCAATTTTTTGAGACAGGCTTTTATCACGGGAGAACGTACTTTGTATTAAAAGAGAGAAAGGGGAATACCCCAGTGTTTGTTTGTCACGGTTGCACCTGTTTAGATAGAATTGCACAATAGGGGAAGTGGGAATACCAAGATGTAAACTTAGAAATTGGGTCAACTTGTTTATGCTTTGAGAATTAAAACATTGCATGATCTGGAACTTCCCCATGAGTTATGAAATGTGAAATGATGCAATTCAGGTGTTGTATAATGTTGTGAAAATTCTGATTTTGAACATGCTAGGTTATGTTTATGCATGATGATGTGGTAATATTTTTTAAGACTTGGGGAAGGAACTTTGGAAATGATGTGGTATAAAGCTGAGTTGTAAAAGTTTTGATTCGCCAGCAAGTAGTAACAGGAAAGCTAACAGTTATAATTATTCTATAGCTAGTTTTAATTTACAATAATGGTAGATTTGAGCTTACATACATTGCCAGGATTTTATAATATTGGCGATGCCACCGGAGCTAAATAGCTGATCTGTGTGCTGTCGTTTTAAGCCAGAAGGAGCTTCGTTTTGAATCAAAAAGGGGGATTCCAGTTTGTGGTCCTATATGAGGAAATTAGTGGACAGACTGATGGTGGTGAATACCTGGATTATATTGCAGCATATTAGTGTCTCGAGGGAAAACCCCGTCGTCTTAACCTGCTGGACAAAAATTACCTTCAAAGACTCAGAAGATTCGCATGGAATATACCATGGATTTTTTATGGTGAAACTTAGCGCTTGTCATTTTGGGTCTTCGCTGTGAGGACATCAACGCTGAACTGCAACGCCTTCAACACGGACACTCGGTTACTCTAAGTAATATAAATCGTAAATTATTGTGTGTATTTTATGTAATTTTGTTTTGGACCATACCAAATTCCTTGAACAAACCAAATACGATCATTGGAAAATGTTTTATTATAGAATTTAGATCACTTGTGCACAAGGCTCGTTCATTTGTGTTGAAGGTATGTCTGACCTTTGACGCCTACAAGAGTGGATAAACACCTTGGTGACTTCAGTTGTGACCTTTGTGGCCCCCAAAAAAAGTCAGAAAGTATAGAAATTACTTGGTTTTAGCCACATGTTGATCGATTTCATGACCTTGCAAATGGTCCTTGGGTAGTGTCCACCGTTGCTGAGCTCAGTGGCCATGGTGACCCTTGTGTGACCTTTGTGGCCCCAAAAAGGTCTCAGAATAAAAAAAATTGCTTGGTGTATCCACAATTATGTTGATCAATTTTGGTCCTGAGTGTTGGGTAGGTCATGCATGTTGGGACATCATGTACAGTGATGACTTACAAACAACGTTGACCTTTGGGCCAAGGAAAGGTCAAAATTATAAAAATTGCTTGTTGTATTCCACATATGGATCGATTTTCATGACCACTTGTCAACAATTGGTCCTGGGAGTGTCCAACCTGTGATGAGCTCATTGTGGCCATGGTGACGTTGTGTGACCTTTGTGGCCCCAAAAAAGGTCAGATTAAAAAAATGCTTGGTTTGTAGCCACAATCTGTTCATCAAATGTGGTCCTCTGAGGCTTGGGTGGCCGGTAGTGTCCGGCATGTTGGTGAAATCATTGTGACATTGATGACCTTACAAACAATGTATGAACCTTTGTGGCCCAAGAAAGGATCAAATTGAAAATTGCTTGGTGTAATCCACATAATGTCGAGCGATTTTTCATGAGAACAAAAGGCCCTTGGCAAACTCTCACATTTTTTGGGTGACCTCATGTGACCATCCCCCATCATAAACCACGATGGCAGATGACAGTTGTTCCCTGACTGCGTATTTTTCTTCATTTTCAGTGAAATTCACATGAGTAGATGGGACTTAGTGTTCCAGTCATGTTAATTTGTTTGCAGCATTAAAAAAGCCTAAAGTTTTGGATTTTAAAGTTTGAAGATGCGTCGATTGGGTTAAAAAAGAGAAAAAGAAAGCAACTATTTGTACCCCCCCCAGCGGTACAGATATTAAAATTAGGCATTGTTGGACCTAATTATCTGTGGCAAATTTACTGTGCTATGTGGCAAGATATGTCTAAAATCAACAGTTTAAACGGTGGCCATTGACAAGCTTGGTTGCTCTAGATATCGTAAAAAGAGAAAATTCAAGGGAGTCAAAACTTTTTAAGTTGGACCCATACACAAAAAAGTGCTAAAATCAAAATTGTGAGGAACGGGAAGGAAGAAGAAGAAGGGAAATGGCAAAATTGGTTGTAAATGTGGCCCAACATCGTATCGTGGTTAGCTACAAGTATGGGTTTTTTGGCAATATTGGTATGATATGGACTCCCAGACCCATGGAGGCATGTCCAGCTCCAACATTGACCCCACCGGCGACGAATATATTAAAGGTTGCAAACAAGAGATTTGAGGACCCCAAAATTGTATCATAATAGTAATTGCATATAGATTAGCCACAATATAGATTTTTTCCTTAGATTTATGATACCAGAATGTCTTAAAAGAGAGGAAAAAAGTGTGATTTGATTTGCTTAGCACTATAAAAAATAGGGCTGAATTTTGTAGTTGCTCCTATAGGAAATTAGAAATTTCACAATTTTTTGTATCAAAGAAACGGTTCTAAGCGTAATCCTTTTTTCAGAATGTTGGGGGTTATTTTGATGAAAGCTCAATCTAGGAAAAAATCAGTGCTTTCAATTTTTTTAGGGACACCTGATATGTGAAATCTCGTCATTGCACCTTTAAAAAGACGACCTGTGCAGAGATTATATTGCCTAGTGATTTGTGGGCAGGTTTGCTTTGATTCCAAAGAACTAGTTCACTGAAGGGATACACAATTTACTATGGTGACCCTGAACTAGAAACTTGTGGCCTGTGTGTTTGTATTCTACCACAGTACTGATTTGTACCTGTACTCTGCAGTATTACTCAATAATGTCAAACAAAAGGAGTGTGAACGTTAATAGTTTGTGAATTTTATAAGGAATTATCATGAAGGACAGGGCGGGCTACATGTGCAAAATAGTTGTTGGCATTGTAAAGTCACCTAATTTGTTGATTCAATATTTTTTTTACTTAGTGTGAATTTTGACTCATTTTGCAGAAAAATCATGTACTTTGTATAAATTCATGAAAATTGTTTGCTGTCAAAAAATGTTAGGTTAATGGGACTCATTTGTTATTTTTTTGCTTCACAAGGAGGATGTCATTATTGGTATTTAACTGAAAGCACAAAAGTATTGTACGCCTATAAAATAGCGGGACGCTATGACATATTCCAGGGAAGGCCCCTTCCGGGCATGCAACCCCCCTCCCCCCCCCCCTTGCCCCCCCCCCGCGCCCCCCCCCCCCGGTTCCTGCTCTGCCACGCCTGATCAAAGCAATGACATACATTTAAGTTTGTTGCCTCTCCAGTTATATCAGTTTTGTGAAAGGGTGAAAAATGTGTTTCCTTTCTTGTTACAGGAAACCTAAATTGAATAATAATTGTAACGTGTGTGACATTCAGACAGACAAGCAAATGTCGAACACACGTGACCAGACGCCATAATGTACGTCGTATCTTAATAAGTGCACATTGTTTTGAATATTTTCAATTTGGGTGGATTTGTGTAATAATAGACACAAAAAACCGTTTACTATCTTTTGGTATGAATTTTCATCAAACCCCCCTACAAACGCACACGAGATGTAAATTTTAATTTCAAGGCAAAAAAAATCACATATCCGTTGATTGTCACACACGTAACCGACTTCAATGACCTCCGACTAAGAAAAATTACACAAAGCAAAACAAAATATTTTTTTTGATGCAGTCAATTTCACATGACTAGATATTGCAGAAATATTAAATTCATTTTGTCTTTAAATAGCAGGAGATAAAAGGGAGCGTGTAAAACATCCCTGGGTTTGTCACACACGTGACGCGAAGAATGGCCCTATACATGTGGCCAGATTTAATTATCCATATTTACACAGCTCAAAAGTAGACATTTTGTTTTCATAGTGAACTTGTGAGTAGCACGGTAGGCATTTGTTATTTCACTTAATGTAAAACATGCACATGTGAGGAATTTCATAAGTGTTAGGATAGGTATATTTCGAGTTGGAATTTCAAGTAGTGTTAGTTAAGGAAATAGGTGGTCATTGGTAATGCCCTATTGGAGTCCTTTGATATAGCTTTAGTGGGGTTCGGACCCCAACTCCCTGTCATGGACAACATTTGTGTTGTCCTTTAAGGAAAAACAGCGATAATGTGAGAGGGTAAAAAATTGAAAAATATAACCTATAAATCAGGGACAAGTGTGTACAATTGCATAAACTACCATAACCACTTGGGTATAATCCCAGCTTTGGTATAAGCCACCCCATTTTTAAAGCAAATTACCAGGTGGTTAATTTTAGCATTCGAAACAATTTGGCAGTAATTACACAAACACAATCACATTTTAAAACTTGAACTATTCTAAGGGCCCATGCATTGGGATGGGTCATGTTTGCTATAATAGCTTTGAGGAATGTGATGGGAAAAATTGAACTTTTTTTTTTTTGTTTTTTTATTTTTGTGGGCGCCAGCATAGCTGGGGCAGGACCACTTGCAAATCCGTTTTGTGTGTGGGGGTGTGTATATGTGTGTATGTGTCACTAACATGTTAAGTTTTTTATGGAGCGCCCACAGCTTATATTCTTTGATATATAGCGAGCGCGAACGCCGAGAACCGCAAATTCTAGTTCCCGTTTTAAATCTCTTTCACTTTAAAGTGTACATAAAGTGGTATCTGTGAATAATATGCTCTTGAGATGATATTATGGCATATTCTCTATCCTGATATTTCTCCCAAGTTCTAGCCTCCTCCCCGGGTATAAGCCCACCCTTATGCCTCTTTTGAGTCAAATATTCCTTTTCGGGGGGGGGGGCTTATACCAGATTGTTACGGTACTATAATCCTACTCACTGTTCTCATTTCTAGCTTATCTCCCAGGAGGAAGGGAGGGTAAAGGGATAGAGGGTAAAGAAGATTGGACATTTCGGGTGGGATTCGAACACCGGGACCCCTGGCACCCCATTCCCCTGCCAGTGATGGCACGCCCTGAGTGGGTGTCGGCAGGCCCGGCCAGCGATTTTTTGGCAAGAAATGTGTCTTACATACGATGATTCCATCGCATCTTTTGGACTTTCTAGCCTCACCACTGATTTTTGGCCGTGTTAGTGTTAATGTATAACAAATCCCTAAATAAGCTTTCAAAAAATTTTCATACTGTTTCAAGCATTTTTGACTTGTAGTCATGTGTCAACTCAAATGTACACTAAGAAGATGATTTGGTATACACCAGTACAGATAAATAAAACGATCAATACATATGTTTTCAGCAAACCTGTTCCTGTCATGGGGTGCGCATGCCATGTTGCAGAATCGGGACATTTACTCATACATATTTAAAGGTTTTTTTTATTCTTCGCACTCAGATTTTTATATCACGCCTGAAAATTTCAGTATTGGGGGGATAATGTACTGTATGTTTTGTCTTTAATATTTCTGTAATTAAAAACCAAGAACGGAACCGAATCAATTACTAAAAAAAAAAAAAAAAAAAATTTTATGATTTTTTTTTTTGTGATTTTCCAGATGAGCAAATCGCTGCTTGTCCATTTTAAGCAGACATGTAATCTCACTTTCTTCCCCCCAGGGAGCACAGTGGTAGAATGGGCCCAGACTTGGAATATTCCGGGAAGTCCTTGATTAAAATCCTGGTTAAGGAAATACTTTAAGGTCCTGGCTTATTGCTATTAATAGCCTCATCCCCAGGACCTTAAATTTTACAGATGTGGTAAAAAAAAAAAAAAAAAACAAAAAAAATGTTGGTGGGTTGAGAAATCCTTACTACTTTTTGTGTCGTACTAAATAGGGCATCATTGGGATTCGTAGTAATATTTGTGTCTGTGATAACAATGTTGACCGCCAAATGTTAACCTTAATCATAATTGCCCTGCTGTTTCCACCTGCAGTGCACCATTTTCATGCCACTTGCATGTTCATGGTCCTCGTGGTAGTGCCCCACAGTTACCCTCGGGTCACGAGTGGGGTCAAAGCTCATCTAGAGGTCTGAGTGCCCCAAGTGGGTCATAATGATCAAATTCTATCGTATCCATAATTGTTTATCGATTTCCATGACAATTGTTGGTGACCTCATGTGACCTTTGATTAAAATATATTTTCTCAATTTATTTGAGAAGAGATTTCTCACGGGAAAAGTACTTTGTTTACTATAAAATAGAAGAAATGGGAATACCCTAGTGTTGTTTGTGCAGAGGTGCACCGTTATTAGATTGCACCTAGGGGAAATGGGATTTCCCAAGATGTAAACTTCGAAACTGAGTCAAACTTGTTTATGGTATTCTTTGAGAATAAAACATTGCATGATCGGGAATTCCCAATGAGTTATAAATGTGAAATATGCAATTCATGTGATTAAATTTTGTAACTCTGATTTCATGACAGCGTGAGGGTTCATCGTGTTATTTGCATGTATATGTGGAGATCTATGTTAAGACTTGGGAACTTTTGAAATGAATGGTAAAGCTCTGAGCTTTGTAAAAGTGTTTTGATTTCCCAGCAGTAGTAACCACGGCAGCTACCAGTCTAAATTATTTTATAGCTATTATTTAAGTCTACAATAATGGTAATTTGAGCTTTCATAATTGCCATTGATTTTCTTATATTGGATGCCACCGGAGCGTAATAGCTGATCTTTGCTGTCGTCTTTAAAATCCAGAAGAGCTTCACTCAGTTTTGGAAGCAAAAGGTGATTCCAGTTTATGGTATCGAAGGCTCCCTCTATGATGTGAACATTATGGACAACAGACTTTATGGTGGTAGAATACTGGATTATATTTGCAGAAGATTAGTGTCGTCGAGGGAAAACCCCCGTCGTCTTGAACTGCGGGACAAAATTACCCGTTCAAGACTCCGAGATTCCGCCTTGGAATAGACCATTGATTTTTATGTGAACGTATGCGCTGTCATTTTGGATTCCTTCGCTGGACACATATCATCGTTGGACGCAACGCTTTTTCAACAACAGGGACACTATTAACTCTAAGTAATAATAATCGTAAATATTGTGTGTAATTTTATGTCATTTGTTTTTGACATACCAAATTCTTGACCTAAACCAAATACAGATCATTAAAACTGTTTTATTATATGAAATTTAGATCACTTGTGCACAGGCTCGTATCTTGTGTTGAAAAGTTATTTCTGACCTTTGACGCTAACGAGACGTCATAACAACCTTGTGTACTTCAGTGCCCTTTGTGGCCCCCAAAAAGTCAGAATTTATAGACTTACTTGGTGTTCCACATGTTGATCGATTTTCATGACACTTGCACCACTGGTCCTTGGTGTGTCCAACATGTTGCTGAGCTCATGTGGCCATGGTGACCTTGGTGTGACCTTTGTGGCCCCACAGTTCGAATTAAAAAATTGCTTGGTTGTAATCCACAATATTTGATCAAAATTTGGTCCTTGAGGCTTGGGTAAGGTCCCTGCATGTTGGTGACATCTGTGACATTGATGACCTTACAACAACGTAATTCCTTTTGTGGGCCACAGAAAGGTCAAATTATAAAATTGCTTTGGGTATCCACTATGGATCGATTTTCATGACACTGTACACAAGTGGTCCTTTGGTGGTAGTTCCCAACCAGTTGATGACTGCTCCATGTTGGTCCCATGGTGACCGTGGTTTACCTTTGTGGCCCCCAAAAAGGTCAGAATTAAAAATTGCTTGGTGTATTCCACAATAGTTATCAATTGTGGTCCTGAGGCTTGGGTAGTGTCCCTTCATGTGGTGAACATCATGTGACATTGAGGACCTTACAACAATTAAGACCTTATTTGAGCACCAAAAAGGGTCAAAATTGTAAAAAATTGCTTGGGGGTATCCCCTACATGGTCGATCCTTTTTCATGAGATGAACAAAGGCCCTTGTGCACGCTCACATGTTTGTGACTCATGTGACGCTTTCCTTTCTTCACCCAGTTCATCAAACCCACGATGGCAGATGACCGTGTTCCCTGAATGCTGTATTTTTTACTCATTTATCATGTGAATCACATGAGGAGATGGGGACTTAGTGTTCCAGTTCATGTTGACTTTTGTGCAGCATTAAAGACAAGGCCTAAAAGATATGGTAGTTTTAAAGTTTTTGAAGATGCGGTCGATTTGGTAAAAAAGTAGCAAATACTTGTACAGCTGTTACAGATTAAAATTTAGGAATTGGTTTTACCCTATTATCTGTGCCATTTAACTTGTGGTATTTGGCAGAGATATTGTCTAAAATCAACAGTTTAACAGGTGGCCATTGACCAAGCTTGGTTTGCTAGATAATCTTACAAAGAGAACATTCAAGGTAGTCAACTCTTGTTTTTATTCCCTTAGCTCAAGCAATCATTTTGCGTAACTCTTGTTTTTATTCCCTTAGCTCAAGCAATAATTTGCGTCATATTTTACCAAAATCTGATAAACTTTCAAGTTTTGACCCATACACAAAAATTTGCTAAAAGGTCAAAATTTTGAGGAAGAAATGGCAAATTCGTGTTAAATGTGGCCCAAAATCAGTATCTTTGGTATAGCTACAATGTATGGGTCCTTTTTTGGCAAATATTGGTATAGATATGGACTCCTAGACCCCTGGAGGCATGTACAGCTCCAAACTTGACCCCACCTGCGAAGAACTATATTTAAAGGTGCAACAAGAGATTTTGAGGCACCCAAATATTGTATCATAATAGTAATTTCATATAGATTAGACACTCAATATAGATTTCTTACCTTATATTTTGCTACAGAAATGTCTTAAAAGAGAGAAAAAAAGTGATTTTGATTTGCTTAGCAATATAAAACATAGGCTGAATTTTGTATTTGCTCCTATAGGAAATTAGAAATTTCACAATTTTTGTACCAAAGAAACGGTTCTCAGCTTAATCCTTTCAGATGGGGTTATTTTTGATGGAAAGCTCTACATCTAGGCAAAAATCAGTGCTTTCAATTTTTTAGGGACACCTGATATGTGAAATCTCTCATTGCACCTTTAAAAAGACATGTGCAGAGAATTATATGCCTAGTTATTTGTGCCTGCCATGTTTTTGCTTTGATTCCAAAGAACTTAGTCTCAATGAAGGGATACACAATTTACTATGGTGACGCTGAACTAGAAACTTGTGGCCTGTGTTTGTATTCATACACAGTACGGCATTGTACCTGTACTCTGCAGTATTTACTCAATAATTTCACACAAAAGGAGTTTGAACTCTTACATAGTTTGCTGAATATAATGCATGTATGCATGAAGGCCAGGGCTACCATGTGCAAATCTTTTGTTTGCTGTAAAGTCACCTAATTTTGTGTTCAATATTTTTACTAGTGTGATTTTGACTTCATTTTGCAGAAAAGACATGCTACTTGTATAAATTCATGAAAATTGTTTGCTGTCAAAAATGTAGGTTAATGGGCTCATTTGTTATTTTTTTGCTTCAAATCTAGGATGTCATTATGGTAATTTTAACTGAAAAGCACAAAAGTATTTTACGCTATGAAATAGGACAGCTATGACATATTCCAGGGTACACAAAATGTTGCCAATTTTGCAGAGTTATGCATGGTGTTATTAATGGTGCTATTCCCTGTGAAATGTAAATTTGAAGTGAAATCATCAATTGGGCTGTTTAAGGTGATTGGGTCACGTTAGCTGCGCACACCAGTCCCCAAGCAGATATTTCTGCCAAAGTTGTGACTTGGCGTTCCGAGCTGTCCGCGCGCGTAAAAACCACTCTTGCGTACACTGTGCGATCTTCTGAAGATAGAATGCACGCTTTGGCCTATGTGTTGAATATAGAATTTAACGCATTATTAAACAAACTTGAGTCAAAGATTATATTGATTGCTACTTATAAACGGGCCATCAAGTAATTTCCTTTTTTCCGAAACAAAGCAGCCTCTCTCCTAATTTTTTCAACACACTTTTACAAATGTCGTACGAAAATTGTGTTTTCTTTATCATTTCTATGTCAGAAATGTCTAATAAATACATCTCGGATGACAAGAAGTATCTTGTTTTCCAACAACAATTCATTTATTAGGTCTTAAAGAGAGTGTTAAATGCATAAACATGATGATAAATATGATTTATATAGGTTTCGTTTAAAGAAATATCACTTGTCATTTTACCGAATTTCTGGTAGTAAAGTTAATCCTTATTAATTTGCCTGTGTAAAATGCAGGAATATCCGAAAAAAAAATCACATTTTATGTACACTTTCATATAGGCCTAGATATAAGAAGTATTCCAACAGCAATTATGTCATTTTATGGAAAACGTTAATTTACTAAAAAGAAGGATAATTCGGGTATAATTTTCCGGCCGGAAATGACCGTAAAATAAAAAGAATGTCATTAACATTGCACAATGAGTTATTAGCAATAAATGCACAGTTTGACCGAATCACTTGTACAAAGTATACAGTGAAATAGTATAATACAGACTTGGAGACCATGTATGAAACCTTAATTGTACAGGTACAACATATCAATATTAAAAATTACAAAGAGGGATAAACAATGCTCATAAGTTTAAATCAGTGCGCACATTTTTGCTCGCCTGTTTCTGTTCGCGTGTCAGCTGAAAGCATTGCCATGCGTGACACTTGTGGCGTTTCACGCACCTCAATATCGCGTTGGTATTTTAGACTACTAAAAATGCTGTTATTTTCGAAAATAACAGAAAAAGTAGTTCGGTGACCCCTACCTTTTTCTTCAGTGATCGACAGATCTTGTTAGTGCGCAACTTTTATTAAAATATGGACAAAGTTATCGACCACCATTTGTATTTATTATTAAAAATGAATGTCCATAGAGTGTTGTACATATAGTTTGGAGAAAAAAAAAAAATAGGTGTTTTTAATAGAATTTTTCTCAAAAACGAGTTCGGTGACCCCATATTTTTATTTCTGAATTTGATGTACATCGATGAAAGTTCATTTACACGAAATCTTAACAAAAACTATCGAACGGATCTATCGTGACCCAATCACCTTAATTTTAAATACTCTGCTGCTGAAAACTTTCTTTCTTTCACAGAGGGGTGCAGTAGACAGGCTTGCCCGTACGCAGGATATATTTTGGCGGGATGCGGGACTTCCAAAAAGTGGACATTGTTTGGTAAAAGTGGACCTAACCCCCTGAAAATGGTCCTTTTTGAACATTTTATCACCAAAAAGTGGACTTTCTTGTCAAATATTTTTAAATTGTGGACCTTTTTGTCAAAAAATTTAGCAAAAAGTGGACCTTTTGCCCTTTTTTGGGAATTTGGGGGTACAACCCCCCAATCACCCCAATTTCTCCAGGAATCTGATGAAACTTGCTTGAAAAAAAAAAAAAAAATATGGATTTGTTGCACTATTTACTGTAGAGTGTCTGTATATGTATATAGAGATGTGTGTAATCAGTTTAAAGAGTCACATGCTTGATTGATACCACTGATTGACTGTTCAAGTTGATTTAGTACATCTGTGATTGTACTATACAAGTGATTATTTTTGTTATCAATAAACTGACCTTTGCCTTTCTCCAAATGAAATGGCAAAAATATTACACATATAGTATCATTCTGTGGACCCTTAAACATGTGTACTTGAGCTGAAGTCCAAATTAAATGTACAATTTATAATTAGGATTTAAAAAGTGGCATTGAACTTTTACATGCCTCAAAATGCATGGCTGTCAGGGGTGGAAAACAGGACTTAATTTTTGTTCAGGTGGGCATTTTCCATTTTGCCCGGTGTACATACGGGCCTTAAAATTCCCTTCCTACTTCCCTGTCCCTCTCCCTCTCTTGTTTCACCCATTCTTTTCCTTCCCCTTTCTGACTTTGCTTTTTCCACTTTCTCAGTAGCCACGCTGAATTCCCTGGTCAGACCTGTCAGGTGGGGGTGGGAGTGAGTGTCAGAAACCGAGCCAAAATTTCACCACATCGAAGTTATGCTGAGAAAAAAACCTGTTTAGTTGGTTTGTTAAAAAAAATCCATTGATCCACGTTGAATGGACCAATAAAACATAGCAGGAGTAATACTAACACCCGCATCAATATTGCCAAAGAAACTTCAGACAAACAACAAGATCATCATGGTGAATTGGTGCTTTGTCGGCCGACTCTGTGATAGTGACTTGCTTAAAATAACTGAATATATGCCCATGCCGTACTCTGTCAGTGGGTATCAATATATTGCGACCCTGGCCCAGGGGGACGGCACTCAAGCAGCTTTGTTGGAAATGCATGATGGATTACATATATTGGCCGCAGTAACAAAGCGAAAAACGTGTAAAAAACACAGCTATTTTGTAGTCGGAAATCACCCATTTTTGGCCTCCATTGAAATCGGTATTGGAACTCCCCGTTTTTTGGGAGGACGGTTTGCATCTTTCTGACAAAAATTCTAACACAACATCACAAGAACATGAAGGTTTGTTGCGTTTTTTCGTTATGTATTTTTTTTGCCAAAATTGTTATTGTACTAGTGAGTTTTATCAATAAAAAATAACATTCCTTCAGGATGAGCCTCGGTGTATCCTTGTGATTGTGCTCTTTCTGTGAAACATGTATTACTGAGTGCGTTGAGTATGCGCTTATTCGTAGAGAAAAATTACAGTGTCCAGATTGAACAACCTTATTTCAAGATATTAGGCCTCTAGGTGATTAATTTCCTGAAGGAGGCTGTTTATTTAATGATTTTAACTTAAATGTTATGATGGAATTTATCGCGGTGTATGTTAATAAGGTTTAAGATTTTTAAAGAACTGTAATGACACGATATACACAATTGTGTTGAGTTGTCGTTTAACTTTAATACTCACCCTTCAGGCGTGAGTGTGTGGTGATTTTTTTTAAAGGCGAATATTTATGATAATTTCCTGGACAAGTGATAGTTCTAGGGACTGGAAAAAAGGGAAAGTTTATTATTTTCTTAAAAGTTGTAATAACTACATGGTTACAAAATTTATGAGAAAAAACAGTAGTTTGAGTAAATTTTTCCAAATTAATTGAAACGTAATAGTATAAATATTGATTGAAAACATTGGGTTTCGCTTGAACCAAAAAAAGGTTAACCATTCCGGATCGACCCCTGCGGGCTCCATCCAAGGCCGACCGCGTTCGACTTTGTTTAACATCAATGATCTGCCCAAGACTTATTGCCAAGCCAACCAAACCCACTATTAATATTTCATGGTACAATTTTACTTAAATCTTTTTCAATTCCAAATAATAAAAAGGAAATTTATGTGCAATTAAAATAGATTTGTTATACTTTTTATATATATTTAGCAAATTTCAATTTCCCCTGTCCTTAAATGTTGAGACCCGGGCCGGGGACCTCAGCTCGGCGCGCCTTGCGGGAAATTGAAGCTGACATATAAACACATGAGCCTGACAGGTTTACCTGGCGTACGGCGCGGCGGTAAAAAACTTGCAATGATCCTGAGAAAAGGAAAAAATTTGAATGGGAATACACTGCCAAAAACAAGTTCGGAAATCGGGATATTACATTTAATTTTGATTTTATATCGGAACATGCGGCAGTTCGAGAAGTATTGTGAGCTAACAGATTGTATTTCATGAGCATTTATTTGTTTCCATAGCGATTCAAGTATTTTCATTTTCATATTAAAATGCCGTGTTTTATGCAATGAAATGACAATATTCCTGGCATTAGCCAGGGCGAACTTAATGGTTGACATAGTTTTATAGGTTTTTTTTTTTTTTTTTTTTTTTTTTTTTTTTTTTTTTTTTTTTTTTTTTTTTTTTTTTTAGGTTTTATATGAGTGGTTTATTTTTATTTAATACGATGCTGTAACAATGGAATAGATGTATTTATAATTATGAATTGGTCATTTGTTGATACAATGGTTGACATCATTACAAGTATTCATGGGAGTCACTTTGAGGTACAATACAGAGTTGTATAAACAAGTTTAAGAGATCCACTACGTTGTAATGGGAGAATTGGTGATATTATTTGAAGTTGTAAGTGAAAACTAGGTACAGTCTATTTAACAGGTGTCAGTAATAAATGTTACCGGAAAATAACGCAATAGTAAGTGTTAATACTGAATATAAAAGATATACTTAGTATACAAATTTAAGTGTAAAAATAAGATACTGGTTTACAAATGAAAGTGCAAAAATTTAACCTACTTATTCCCAACTTTGTGATTCACTTTAAGCTGTGTAGGTTTTTAAAATCTATATTACTAAAAAAACCAACTTTGTTTGTTTGTGGGTTTGTCCGGCTATGCGTTTCGCCGTTCTTTAACGTACGGATGTGAATTTTGGTATGGTGGTAGAGCTCCGACGTACGAGGTTTGTGGTCACGTTTTTGAGGGGTCATGTGGGGGTCAAAGGTCATCCAGGGGTCATTATTGGGTAACTTGGCCTAGCGGGGGCCCGCGCGCAGCGCGGGTGGGTGATGCACTAGTAGAAGAAAAAAAGGGGGAAATAAAAAAAGACAAAAAAGCAAAATAGCGGCACATCTTTCCTGATAACAAACAGCTCAAACAAGAACAAAACTAAATAACAACAATAAAAAAATCAAACTTCTTCTAGCCGATTTCGAACCCTGGGCTACCCGGGTGAAAATATATTTGCACAGCTACCTGAGTCCGCTGCGCCACTAAGGAACTTATAATATAAGAGTGTAATCTGCTCATTTGGTCACAAGCGGATGGAAGACAGATCGAGGTCACAATTGACACGACCACTAACAGCCAGAGAAGGTAATATTTACCGAGAATAAAAGCAAGCCAAATTACTCATACACTATACATCATGAACTGTTTTTTCCTATAGCCTGTAAATGAATAAAACATTACAAATCTCTAATGGATAATTTCACCATCAGTGAAAAATCATACAGGCCATTTATTTCCGCAAATAGGGTACACATCACCATGTTACTAAGTTTAACCCCCTATTTACGAACATGGACTATTCCACATGGCAAGTTCGGAGGACGAAAACAAAACACCTTAGCCTAACTTGCTGTCACACCCTCTATAATTACTCATGTTGGCTCAATGCGCCGTACGTTGAAGGTCAAAAGAAACCTAAACAGTGTTTTCTGCACCCTAAAACTATTGAAAAAGTTCATAATTTGTAAACACACATCTTGAATCTTTGGAAATCTTGAAGAACAATAACAACAATGTACACTCGTGACTTTGATCTTTGGATCTATACGGATCTATAATACAAATCTCTTTCATCTAAATCTAATCAAACAGTTCATCAATCCAACTTCTAGAAAAGCACCCATGTAGTTGGTTTGTCCATGCAATCCTATGGGGAAAATTCATGAAGATATTACTTCCGGGGTAAAAACGAAACCAATGCACGGTCGGCCTAAGCCGACCATGCGAAAAGGTAGCCATATTTGAAAATGATGCATATGCAATGCATAGCTATAGCTACAATCGTTGGCTGTTAAATCTGTTGCATTAAAATAAAAATTTCAAGAGAAATCACTTTGCCTGCAGTGAAATTTCCCAAAATTTGTACAGGAGCTAGCTAGTGGAATAATTAATCCAAATCAGTTAATTATCAAAACTGTGACGTTATTGATATTTTTTTTTGTTTTCTGGTTTTCTCTTTCACACAGCTGTCATGAACATAGCAACTAAATCCATTGTGGCATACAGTACATCAAACATAAAAAAATCCTTATTGGCAGTCAATCTGGTGACCCCACTGTGCTCTGGTTCTTGGTTGGGGGATGGGATAGATGGGGAATGGAGGATTCCAAGTGTTTTTCGGCCAAAAATTGTTGCCTTCACCTTCGTTTCCGTTCAAAAAATATGCATTCCCCCGATTTTATGCAATTTCTTTATTTAAAAGTTCATGTTTCCCACTTTCGATTATAATGTTTTTCTTATTCCCCTTCAAATCATCAATCCCCCAGCATAAATAAATGACTCCTCCCTTTTGTCCCTTATCTGATATGTAGAATGTGCCAAATGTCACGTCGCACATTCCCAATAGTGTCCCAAGAAAGACATCAACCATCACTCCAGCTCGGTAATCATGGGGACTGGTATGTGCGGTAGACAGAGAGATTCACAAACAAACTTATGAAATACCTCTTTGACTAACTTCTTTATTTGTTTAAAGGCGCATTTTGTGATTCTAGCACCTTCTGTTTTATTCATTGTTCACTAGATATCCTTGAGAAAAGCTTATTCACAAAATTTGAGTTGATTCTGATCTTGCGGTTTTGTATTATGAGCAAATTGTTTGTTTCCCACAGTCCCATAGGCCACTGTGCTGTAATTTCTGTCCGTTTTAAAAATACAAAATTGTGAATTTCTTACAGATACGACAGAATTTTGCACATAAGATTAGGTACGCATAGATTACGAAGGCTAACGGTTCAGATGATATAAAAATCTCAACTTTTTTTAAGGTAAGTTAGGTATGCTTTTTTATGGATCATGAAATGCCCCTTTAATTAGCATCATTACTATTTACAACATGTACTATTACTTGTGTTTTTCAGAAAGAAAAAGAAAAGGTTGGAAAACCCCCGTCACTATGGGTGGTGTATCTTCAAGTCTATGGTTGGCGGATGTTTTTTGCTGGCATCCTCAAGATCACAGCGGATCTTCTCAATTTTGTAGGACCTCTTGCTGTGGGGGGAATCACTCTCTATGTGACCGACATTATATATGGAAACCCCAATAAGGCTCCTGTTGTAAGTAAACGTTTTTCCAGAGGGATTGCTCATAATATGTGGATCCTGGGTTTCCTACCGGAAATCATTTTTTACCGAAATTCCTATCCCACAATGCACCAACGATGTACGAGTAGATAAAATAAATAGCGCATATATATTCTATGGTGTTTTGTGTCATACGGTCATTTTTCTGTCATATCTGTGCGAAAACCGTTTGCTGTACATAAATGTTACCATATGATACTCCTCTTTGATTTGCCTTGTATTTTTTTGTTGCCGCCACAAAATGTGCGCGTAGTTTAAAGGAAGCGCACTAAACTGCGAGCGTGCATTGAGTGATGCATATCTACTCGTACATCGTTGGTGCATTGGTGCATCGTTAGGAATTTCGGTAAAAATGATTTCCGGTAGGAAACCCAGGATCCACGTATTATCAGTTGGCCTTGCATGTACGTGTATATAGATAATTGTATCTAGGTTCAGTCATCTCTACAAGAAATTCATAATTTTGTCTGTAAACAAGCAGGATTACAATTGTTATAAAAATGTGCTTTTAATGTGAAAACAAAAAAAAAATCATATTTTGAAAATAAGCTTTTTATTTATGTCTATATTACACATTTGCTTGTGGGTTTTTTGTCACACACACAAAAAAATGGCCACTGAGTCAGTGGCCTAAAAAAGTGCACCAAAACATGATAAAAAAAAATTCTGCATAGTGTAGCAGTATTGGGCCTCCAAAAACAGTCTGTATAGTTGTTCAGTTATTTAGTTAACCATGAACCACAACTCAAGCAGTAAGTTTTTATGGGCAAGTAGTAATTTCCAAAAAATGGGTGTTTCAACATTTGAAAGCCTATACAACAGTGATTTAAAGGGGCATGGTCCGATCGCTTATAATCTCGTCCCCACCCAGGGACCCCAGATTTTACCGAAAGTGGTCAAACTTTTGGTATCAGAAGAAAGCTACTATTTTCATTTACCCTGTGAAATCTTAGGATTAAGGGATGTTTGGTTTGAATGTTAAGATAAAAAATATTCCCCATTTTGGTCGACCAATATTAATTTTACACAATACTCTATGGGGATTACAAAATCATGTTTTTAGCTCTCGCATCAAAACGGGTTGTAATATTGGCAGGAAACTTTACAGATGGGGTTTTGGGGTGAAGGCCATTCTATCAAGATGAAACATAGACTTAAATCGGGTCATCCCCCCTTAAAGGTGCAATGAGAGATTTTGAGGCACCCAAATATTTTTGTCATAATAGTTATTTCTTATAGATTAGACACTCGATAGATTTCTTACCTTGTATTTGGCTACAGAAATGTCCTTGAAGAGACTGAAAAGGGCGATTTTGTTTTGTTTATATTTCAATATAAAACATAGCCTGAATTTTGTATTTGCTCCAATACGAAATTTGAAATTTCACAATTTTTGTACTAAAGAATCATTTCTCAGCTTAATCCTTTCAGATGGGGATATTTTTGATGGAAAGCTTTGCATCAGGGAAAAAGTCAGTACTTTTGATTTTTTTGAGACACCTGATATGTGAAATCTCTCGTTGCCAGCCTTTTAAAATAACTCAATTGATAATTGCTGACATTGGCTTAGTTTTATGCAATATTGAGGTCACCCTTTTAGTATGAAAACAAAATTGTTGTGTGAATGTTCCAAGAAGTCTAAAGTGAAATAGCGGCATGTGATACAATGTGTGCTGCCATGTATTAGGATAACTCCATTTATCTTACCTTGAGTCAGTGTCTCGTGAAGTGGTTCTTCAACCGAATTTGTCGCCTGAAGAACCATTTCAAGAGCCACTGACCAAACACTTTGCATAATAGTATGTTTGATAGAAATTTCTGACAAATGGCAGCTATTGTACTTTTGACCTTCTTGCATTCGCACAACAAATGTCCGTCCTTTAGAGGGAGAAAAGGCCAGACTAAGGCCAAGAAAAAAACAAGTTTCTCTCAGAAGACCGCACGCATTTTGATATAAAATTGATTGAGAGGTAAGCCCAAATTAATTGTCGAGCTATGAGTTGCCAAAATATTTTAAAACTCATAGCGAGACCAATTAATATTGGGAGGTAAATCATCCAATTTTATCATTATCATGTTTTGGATCCGATATTTTTCCCACACTTAGACTCCTCAAAACATGATAATGTTTAAAATTGGTCTTTGACCGCATAATTTTTGTTTAGGTTTTTGCTCATTTGAAACTTAAAAAAAAAAATCAAACAAAATGAAAATTTGGGCGCGAAGCGGCCAAAAAAATGAAAAGAGTTGGTCAAAAATGCAATAATAATTTTAAAAAATCCTGCATTTCACATTAGCATTTTTCTAAAAAAAAACAAACAAAAAATGCATTTCGCATTGCGATTTTTCACATTTCTTCTGAGACAAACTTGTTTTGTTTGTTTTTGCCTAAAAGAATCCAGTTTTGAATAATTATGGTATTTCATATTTGCTTGTATCTTGTTATTTACAGGAGGCAGGATTTGTATCCTTTTATCAATTCTTTGCCAATGGTTTTATTCTGGTGGCCACCATGTTTCTAACTGCTGCAGCCAGGGCATTCATACTGCAGGGTTATTTCCATTGGGTCATCTTGGAGAGTATACACGTCAGATCTGCCATTCAGGTGAGCTGGGCACAGTCTAACTTTGTCTCTCAGGTCATTGAGATACAGGAAATTGAAGGAGCGCCACTGATTCAGGAACAGAATACCTACTTGTAGGCTGTATACTCTGTAAACCTAGAAGTACAAAGTAAATTAATCAATGCGCTGCGTAGCATTATTGCGCCTTACTGCCAAACGCGCATAGGCGCAGTCTAAATCCATGAAATCGTGTGCGATTTAAGACACAGCGCATGATATACGAACAAAACAAATCTCTTACACAGATACACAAAATACTGGTCGTATAAGTCGACATACCAGCAGGGGTGTGATTCTTCAGGATTTTTCCTGAATTCAGGATTTTTTATTTTCAAATTTTCCGCAACTTTATTTAATTCAGCCCGAATCTAAGCATTTTAGGTCAGTTTTATGCTGTTTTTCAGGATTTTTTACCAAATTCAGGAAGGTCCCACAACACTCAATAGCACCCCTGCAAAGGTACTTGTAAGACTTGTGTGGGAGTTAATTGATTACTTTGTACTTAAGGTTTCTGGAGTATAGCGAAGTGTCTAATAAATTTCGGGAAGTGTGACTATTTACCAGAAACTGTCTGTAAAGTTGGCTGTCAAAATCAGACAGAACTGGAACAATCACACCTCTGACACACAAACTCCATGATTTCCTTAAATAACCACCACACATGATGATGACGGGCACAGTGCGCAAAGTATTGATTAGCAGGTGCATCGAATTTGGCTCCCGCTCTGCTATGTGTGTGCTTCTTTATAATACGCTCATAATACAAAAATACTCTTATCTTCAGAAGTAAAAAAAAAAATCTGGACATAAACCCCTCCCCCTTCTTAGAACTGCTTAAAGCAATATTAGCACATTTTTTGAAGAGCACCCCCAATTTTCAAAATTTGATTTTTTTGCCCAGCTATGTTGGTAATTGTCTATAAAACTACACCTGCGAACGAGAATGCTCAAAAATGCGTATTTATCATAAAATGAGCAATTTTTGTAATTAGAATTGGGATCCTAGATTGTACTTAATGGCAGAGCTGGAAATGCTAAGTTTATGTCCGTCCATGATGAAATAGTGCCACCTCGAGAAAATAACCTCTAACTTGATTTGCCTGAACCAATAAAACAACTAATGAATGAGTATAGACACGTACACGGCGCTATTTCCCGGCTATTTCATATTGGAAGGCCATTTCCAGTAGCCGTTGAATTATTATTGGAATCCCGATAATAATTATTCTAATTACAAAATTCCTTCGTTTGTGAGACACATACATTTTCAAGCTTAACCATTCACAGGTATGTTTTACTAGCCAGTTACCAATGCAACCGTGTAAAAATATCAAATTTTTTGAAAAATTGGGGCCGCTCTTCAAAAAAATGTGTTAATATTGCTTTAAAATCAAATAATCAGCCTTCAAACTTGTGATTTATGTCAAAAGTAGGAGCAGGCTATGGCCAAGCCTCAAAATAACGGGCTTAAGGGCGCAAATTTGCGCCAGTAAAGCCTGCAAATGCGCCTGGGAACGGCGAAAAAAATAGTAGCCAGGTGCAAATGTACATTGTAAAAATGCGCCTGTGAGCTGAATAATTCAACAGGAAAACTTATAAAAATTGTCCGTGATATTTATTAGTTGCAATTGATAATGGTATCAACCTTGTCTTTGAGTATTCCAGTGGTGTATTTTTTGGCTTCCGCGTTCCGGGCCCCGCTCAACTTATAATACAATGAAAGTGATTATGACGGTCATCAATGGTGTACTGGATCGATCGCGGTACTTATAAATCTGACCATATAATTGAGTAATCGGTTCTGAATCGGTGGTCGGGAAAAGAACTGAATTTGCCGATTTAATACACTTGCCGATGAAACGCTTGCTAGCAGTGCTAGAAAGGAGTAAATTTCGTAAAAAACGTGTCGCTTTCATGATACAAAACATTAAAATACTGTACCTACAATTGTTAGATAAAAAGCCTTGAACAAAATGTTATCGGACATCATCAACGGACATAAATTAATATAATTATATAATTAACCAATCAGGGCACGTATTAGCATTATTGACAACATTATTGACCTTAGCCACGCCTATTTTGTAGACATGGCTTCCGGGTCAAGACAAAATGACAAAAATGGTGTCAAATTTGACCGGGCGGTGCGCGCGCGGCGGGTAGGATTTTGAATGGAAAACGCTACGTTTAGAACATTTTAACGTACGGTTCAGTTCATGCACATTTCAAGCATTTTATTCCATATTTTCTGATTTCGGTACAAAATACGCATGCAGTCTGAGCCTTATCTAAAGTTAGTGCACGGTCCCAATACTACAATACAAATGCGCTGTTCTGGAGGGGTAGAGTAGCCGAATTCGACCACCATCGATAGGTGTTGTTGGTTACTTGTGTACTGGGCTTGCGACTCTACCAAGGGTGGGGTGCAACTTCTAGTACCAGGTGTTTTTTCAATAAAAAGGGTGGGGTCAAAATAAAGTCACGTGTTAATGATGAAACTCGTGAAAGTGTGACTAGGAAATGTATTTAAGTTTATTCACTATTTATTGTTAGTTGGCGTTGATTTGTGATTTGCATCCCACACAATTTCACAATCTTTCAAGAATAACATCTGATGTATTTTTAACAAAAGATGGCAGAAGCTTGGAAATGTTGGTACTTATGGGGCGGGGTACAGGAGTCGGTGTAATAAAAAGGGTGCTTAGTGTTAAAAGGTAGGGATACCCAAATGAGCTATTGGTAAAATGGTGCCGTTTGGTAAAAGGGTGGTGTACCAAGGCTGCTTGTAAAAAGGGTGCTTTGGTAAAAAGTGGGGCAAGGGTGGGGTTAGGACCCCACTCCACTAGTGCGGTGTGCTCATGTGTAAATCAATTAAAATTTTGGCTGCAAATAGTATTCGATTTAACTTAGTTAAACTTTCTTTTTTCTTATGCATAAATATTATTAAAATCCTTGTTAAAATATTACAATTTCGTAAATTAATCAGTGCTATATTTTTGCAACGATACATGGTGTCGCACAGAATGATTAGTACCCATCGATACCCAAATTTTTTATTTTTTTCCCTAGAAAATCAATACAATTAGGTAGCTGGTTTAATTTCCAACTTCATTATACTGGTAACCTTTCATAAGAATTTTGAACCGTGAAAATCGACTACCCAAGTGAATACACTCGATTGTGGTTAGAGTGCTGATTTCCGTCTGTTGGGCTAAGTTAAAAAAAATGTATGTGTGGGTTACCCTCGAGTTACCAGCCTTTTTTTGCTCAATTATCCTCTTTGGAAATCTCTTATTAAGCACTTGATACTTTTGATTTTTGGTACCCATAGATAGCTATGTCATTCTCTTTCCCTTGATACCAAGAAATTCAGCCATGCCCTTTAGGCATCAACTGACGTTAAAGACAATTAAGCAGCAAATAATTGTCAATTTCAGAAACCAACAAGTGCACCAATAGCGAAAATAATTCAAGTTTTGCACCAACATTGTTTTATTAGGACTATCAATTTTTATCTGGTGGCTCTAAATCAGGCAAAAGACAGCTTTTAGATACACGAGTTTTAGATTGCGTTACTACTCACTACTACACTCTGCAAAAAAGTACCAAAAGAGAATAGCCCTAATGCTTGTGTGGCAACCAATGAAGCTTTACTGTCTAACGAGGTTTATGACATCATATTGTACTGTACTGGGGCTATTAGTACATCATTTTGGTAATCGAAGGAAAAAGGAGGACCACAGCTCCTTATTGGTACCACAATCCACGTTTTGAGTGTTTACTAACGAATTCCCGAAGGGACTAAAAGCATTGTAAAAAGGCTTGCCAGGAAGAGGGTAAAAGTCAACATAACATTTTTGTTCTCACTTAGTAGCCCAAAGGAGGAAATCAGCACCTCTAACACATTGAGTGTATTTTCCAAGCTTTGGTTAGTCCGATTTTAACGATCAAAATGCTTATGAAAGGTTACAATATAATGAAGTTGGATATTAAACCAGCTTACCTAATGTATTGGATTTTCTAATTGAAAAAATAAAACGTTTGTGGGTATCGATGGTTACTAATCATTCTGTGGGACGAACCCTGATATGAAATGACCTGTATAACATGTATATAATGACAAGATAAGTTTTTTTAAAACGTCCATTATGTACAAAAGAATAGGACTGTGGACATTTCAACTGCTTATAACTTCTAAACGAAACATCCTTTTTGAAAACTGCCCTAAAACAAACCACCATTAATGATTTTTGGACATTTTCAAGTGTCATATAGTGTCATAGACAAATCGTATTGCATTGTGTTACATATAACATTAATAAAGGTCTTTTCAAACAATCCAGATTCAGTGACCAATGGTCACTGACCATGGTGACCATGCCTGTACACTGTACACCCTCACTTGCCTGTAAAGTACTACTGCACCTATACCTGAGTAGATAGGGGTTTTGGTTCATAGAAACATTCAGGTCTCCGCTCAGGTGGTGCTTTAGTGACTTGCCAGTAACCAATAATAGGTCCGCAGGATGTAGTGATAGGAGGCTGTAAGTCACCAAGAATACTGGATTTTTAACCCTTAAGAGGAACTGCACCCCTGTTCAAAAAATATTAAGGCGGGCCTGGACGGTCCAACTAAAGCCTGAGATGTGATAATGGTAGTAAACTTACGTAAATGTGTATCCAAATGTATAGTGTTAAATTGTTACTGTATTAAGGTAAGGTTAATGATAAACAGGACTTGGAGGTAAAATCAAGTATCGTAGACTATTGTATTTGATTTTTTGAAATTGCCCCTGGTTCTCAGGAAATTGCCCCTGGTTCCTGCCTATTCCCAGGGAACCAGGAGCAACTTTTTAACAAAAATTGCCCCTGGTTGCCGCTGGCTTATTTTGAGGCTTGGCTATGGCTAGATTTTTCACAATACAAGGTGAATTTTCAGTTCACAAAACTCACATAAAAATGCCATAGATGAACATTTAACATTAGTAAGTAGACTGCAATAAATCAAGTAATTTCTTCAGATTCCTTTGCTCAGGGTTAACAATAGAACAGATATCTAAAATGAGTAACTGGTAGGTGCACAGTTCAATATGTCAACATTACTTCCCATTTGCAGTGAAAGAGAAGTCTCTTGATATCATTGGAACTATGCAGCCATGGAATATCCAAAGTTGAACATATATGCAGCAAAGTCTATTCAATTGAAGCAAGTTTTTGTGGTCCATGGTCATAATAAAACATGCTTTCATATTATTTCAAAAGCAAGATCCAGTTTTCAATACACTAGCTATAAATACACTTGAAGCAATAATGGATGATTTTTGGAGAAATATCACAAAAACCAAACAATTGAGTGATTTTGCTCTTAAATGCAGGTTTATGCATTGAAATTTTAACCAACTTTTAATTTTTAAGTCCAAAAAGACAAACTTCTAGAACAATTGATAAAAATGGACTTTTACATGTTAAAACAGGCTCATTAGGATTGGCGTCCCTGATATTAATTATAAAAATCCTTATTTCAAGAAATGTTGATTATCTACAGCTATACAACTTTGAGGAGTTTTAGCTCATTGAGAAGAAACCTAATAGGATCAAAATCTCAACACCGAAAAAAGTTGAGGGCGTGTGTTGTCATATAAAATGTGCCATTATTGCTTGAATTAGGAAGAGTTATGGAAATGTTTCCTTTTGTATTAAAAATATCTTTTCCAGATCTGAACGCAGTAACTGTAGTGATTTAAGCACTTTTTAATTTTACAGACGATGGTGTACGAGAAATCACTACGCCTATCCACGTACGCCACCACTGGCGGAATGATGACCATGGGACAAATTACCAATCACATGTCGACAGATGCCATGGCGATTCTATTCATGTTCCAGACCATTCACTATCTGATCACCATCCCTCTCCAGGTAATTTTGTGCACAAATCAGGTAAAACTTAAAGACAGTTGCCAAAAATTTGGGCCTCAAGTCATGCGGTTAATGGGTTTGGAATGTCACATAAGTCACTGAAAAGCCATAGGCAACACCAGAAATCCCATAAAAACCTGTAAAAAATAAACATTCTGCCCAAACAGTGGCGGCACCAGGGGGGCATGGGGCATTTTCCCCCCAAATGTTTTCTTTCCCCCCAGTTTTCCCCTGCCAAAACACAAATTACATATTTTTGGTAAAAATCAGTGATTTTGGGCCAAAAATCAGCGATTTTGGGCCAAAAATCAGCGATTTTGGGCCAAAATTGGTTAAAAATCTCCAAATTTTTTATATCAACCCCCCGAATTTCACTTTTTCCCCAAAATGTTTTTACCTTGCCGCTCGTTTGCCCCCCCCCTCCACGTGGTGTTGTATTCAAAGATGGATTACTTGTCTGTGATTGGTTCTTATTTACATGTATGTGTTCTTAGTTGTAATGACAATCCAGTGTAGGAGGAAGAGTGATGCATGTCCGAAATCCAGGAGTCATTCTATTTTATCCATTATATACATTACGAAATGATCCAACTAGTGCATTTTTTGTGTTAAAAAAGGCCTGCAGACACCCCTATTGCCACATTAAAAATTTCGGTGAGCCCATGCCTAGTAGCGGTCCCATGCTAGCATCGGTAGGCCCAACCATATGACGTCATTGGCGTCCAGAATCCTTTGCTCTTTTTTGTGTCTAAGTTGGGGCACCATGTGAAAATTTTATGGGATAAGTTTAAACATAATATTTTCCCCTTTATCTGTTTAGAGATAATATCTGGATTAAACATCTACCTTACTACGGGTCGTCGGAAGTTTGGATGATGATGTGTTGGTGCAGTTTGAGAGTTTTTTGACAGGAATCGGAAGAAGTTTGCGAAGGAGTGGAATTGGAAGATTTCTAAGGAGTGGAATCGGGAAGGTGTTAACATAAGTATCAGAATATATAATGTATATCCCTTCAATGGTTGCCCCGCGCGAGCCTCAGGCCATTGTTTCGCGCTGCTCGTACTACGGGTGGTAAGTGGGCTTATTCCTTGGGCCAGGTTTATCCCCCCTATGTAAGTCCAACACCTAGGACGCCAGGGCATGTTTGGGATATGTCCCTGTCTTGTGTTGCTCCCTTGCTTATTTATATTATGTAGTTTCGCCGTTGTCTATAGCCTCGCGGTGCAACCATGTCATTTGTGTTCTCAACAGCGTAATACAAAGCTCGTGCCGGATGGAATCTCAATTTTATCAAAATTTTTTAGGGGGGGTGCCCTGTGTCTGCTGTCGTCCATCCTGTCTCCTTGGCCTTCTTCTGCTCTACCCTTTTGAAACTCCCGCATTCTCGGTGCGGGTCATCGATCGATCTAACCGTTAAAGTATGTTTTACCTTTGGGGGGAGTGTTACAGAATGAAGGAACCACTTCAAAGATGTTCTGGATGATAAGCGTTCCACGAGGACAAGAAAAAGACACGCATGCGGTGTGTAAAGTGCCAGAAGCTGTTTCACTGAGAGAGACCTTGTAATATACACAAAGGGGAGACAGAATTGGAATCCAGAATTCTTTTGTTCATTGGACGGTGTATGGAAGAAGTTTTAAAGAGACAACGGCCAAGGCTTTTTAAAACGGCGCCATCTCAGTTCAGGGCATCTCCCTCCGGGTCGTTCACCGGTGATGAAGCTTTACCTCTACCCCTCCAATTAGACTACTCAAGAGCAGTTCAAGTTCTAATTTGAACTAGCTTCCAGACGGTATTATCTACGGTTGTACAGAGGTATTAGACAGTTATAGGCAAGTTCGTCTAGCCACCTGTGCAGTTGTGATGATAAGGGCCGGTTGATTCTGTTAATCCGAGTGGATATGAGTGATTACTTTAAACTGGCTATCTATCCACTCCTTCCAATCATGGTGAATTGGAAGATTATCAACTGTGAGTAGCCCGACGGTGCAGTCTCTATACGGGTCAAAAAGGAAATCCAAGCACGTGGCATATTGACGGTTCAATTCACTCAAGTGCTCTAACGGCCTCTCGGTCTCCCCAGCCGATAGAATTAGAAATTCTGCCTCAGTCCAGTGATAATCACATCACTTGAGAAGTCAGTCTGGCCTCTTTTATCCGTGGTGTGAAACTTAACACACCTCAGCCACCGGCGTCCGTGTGTTGCAGTTGATTAAGAACTGAGGGCGGGACTCCCATGGTGGCAGTGAATGAAGCTCAGAGGCCTTTGTTAAGACTTATTGATGCGATTATGGTTATGATTACGAGTACGGTGGTACTAGTAGTCTGGCAGCTTTCTGGCGGGCTGGGTGCCAGTATGTGATGATGTTATAAAAGTAATTTATGAGTATGATGATAATTTTAAATTCGCCTACACCTCTTGACGGACGTGTATTACGTACCGTAGCGATGACTCATTATTGCGGAAGGGGCCGCCGATGTACGATAGGATACGACGGGTCATGAGTTTAAGTCAGAGGAACATGAGACTTGTATGTGATGCGGAGTTAGATTTTCTTTCAATGAAGAAAAGAGTTTTCCCTTCTTGGCTTCGAAGGAAGTAGTGTTGTTCATGCAGAGGTGTATTACGCTTAGGGAAATCTAATTTCTCCTCTTTCTTCAAGAATACAGTGGTTTCCGCGTCCACCAGTCCGTCCGCCTATTTAACTTTCGGGCCGTCTCCGTGTTCTCAGGGTGTGAATTATTCAACAGTTCTCGACGATTCACCATCAGGCCGCCATTGTAGTTCTTCGGATTCAAATTATACTACTACTTTTCTCCATGGGCCAACCGGTAGGGTATGTCACCTATCGTCTTCAGCGCCATTGTCCAGAAAGAGTTCTCTCAATCATGTATATTCATCGGTACTAGGACAGGATATAACGATCGATCTACTCTATCGTCTAGACATCGCTCCCCATCCAGGGTCGCAGTCCACTACGCAGTCTTCCAGTGATAGTCTCCGGTAAAACGACGATCTACTGAGAGAAGTGAGAATTTAAACCATGATGAATAGATAGTCTTCTTCAAAGCGGGCGTTCCAGTCATCCGGCGCCGTTCTACGGACAGGGATAGCTCTAAGGATTGAGAAACTTTCTCCTCTACGCCTAGAAAGTCTCACACAAGTAGTTGAATAGTCATTTAGATTCTCCTAGCCATGACTCTATTGACGATCTAGAGGCTCTCCTTCCAGTAGTTCTTCACGTCTAGGATCTGTTCTTTGATCAGAAGGATTCTTCGGGTTCGAAGAAATAGTGGAGATTCTTCTCATAAGACTATAGACCAAGTTCTGATCATGTAGAAAAGAAAACAGTGGCTTCTCAACGTTTTCAACTTAGACAGAACAACACGTCATATAGTATAGATGACATGCCTTTTATTATGATTCTCCAGTTAAAAGATCGAAGTGAACGATGTCAGTCATTATTATGTTTCAAGGCCTTAAGAGGATGCTTCTCCAAGTCTAGAGTTAAAAAAAATCTATAACTGTGAATAAGGGAAGTCAGTTTCACACCTGGTTTGTACTGAATAATGAAGTTGTACGTTGGATTATGTTGATAGGGATTTATCCTCTTATGACTCTTACAAGTGATAATTCGATAACAAAGAACTATCCTCGATGTCAGCTCCTTGTGATACAGTCCAAGTTAAGATTATTAAGGCCTACTCACCCAATACCGGCTGATGCTACTCCGCTAGTGCCATTTAATCACAAGGCAATTCCCGTCTAGGAGCGCACTGTGATAGCTTGGGTAGAGGCTATGATTTGATTGAGGATACGTAATGATAGAGAATTCCCAGATTTATGGAGCTCCTTCTCTCGATGCATGACTTTTTCTGACGGAAGGATTTCGAAAAGGACCGTACAGTACCTATCTCACAATGTTGCTGTGCCCTTTTTGACGGCCGTTTTGGTTCATCGAGTTTTGAAATGTGATATGCTCCTATTTGAAGACTACCCTGCTCAGATGGATCCGGAGCTTCCCCACAGGTGAGGAATGATTTTGAATTTTTCAGCTCTATGGTTCCAGACAATGCTGAGATAAAATGAAGTCTGATGAGTAAATATTACGCAAGCCAAGACCATGCCCACCAGCCGGTGTTGAGGGTCTTCTAGAAAAATAACGAAACTGTCCATAGATTGATTCTTGGAATGAGGGCAAGGATGTTGATCTTCGACTTTGGAACAGATTGACGTAATTGTATGTGAACTTCGAATGTAGCCTTTTTGTCTCTTAACATCCTTATGAATGCTTTATTGGAGTCTATGTAGAGACGTCTAGTGAAGCCATTGAGAAGATGCATTTATGACTGTGAGAGGTCTTAATCACGTTTTTACTGAGCCTTT
>JAMKCH010037655.1:0-26014 GCA_023653785.1 Ophioderma brevispina | reverse complement strand
CAATGGAGGGCATTCTTATGACATTAACTAGCCATACAGTTTCAAAACTGCAAACACCAGGCCTGTCAAATTTTCATCAATTGTATCATAATTAAACTCTCTCTTCAAACTTTTTGAATGTAAAAATCACCATTATCAATCGGATGCACATTTTAATAAAGGAAGCGCACTCAGAGCGAATTTTTTTAAGCACAAACGCATTTCAACGAAAACAAAAGCCTATGGTGAGATGAAACTAAGTTGCATAGCAATGATTTCCTAATACCCTAAAATATGGGTATTGGCCACCAAAATGTAACAAATTGAAAACAACAACTACTTGAGTATGGTCAAAATCAAATTTTTGACATTTGGCGGCCATTTTGGATTTTGCGCTGGGGCACCCTGGTTTTCGCACTTTTTTTTTTTTTTTTTTAGTCATTTTTTTCTTCGAAAGTGGGATCAGGGTGATTAAAGTCATCAAACGAAGCTGTGTTGGAAGTGATCTGAAATATTGACTTCTATAGCCGACCTCTATATAAGGAGCCTCACTTGACCTTGATGAAATAAATTAAACAGTTAACCAAAGCAAAACTTGCTCACACTGAGAGCTTTCGGAATGTAATCACTATTCTTGTTCACGCATGATGGAACTGGTTGATGGTAATGCCGTCCTATTTGTCAGAAACCATCGGACCGTGAAGCAAATCATGTGACGATTTCTGCGTAAATAATGAGAAAGTCCTTATGGCAGCCCTGGTCCCCCTGTTGAGATTCAACTTTTTCTCTTTTCTCGTTCTGATATAAATGCTTCTTTGAGACGCCCCTCCGGAACCAAGCAGTCTCTTTGTCCTAATATCTTCACTCCCTCCCTGTCAACGCCTGTGCCTGCTTTCTGGTGGTCACCAACCGAGAGTTCTACTACTGAGGTCCTGCGATGTTCCGCGACTAACAAAATGTCAACAAAGGCGGCAGATTCCGCCGACATGGCAAGTTGCATCCTTGCCATTCAGCTGGTATCAGTGCGCACAACACTTTCCATGGGCAGATTTGTCCTTAGGGGCAACTATGCAAGCGTATGGTGTGAGATGGTTTGAAGTTGGACCGAAACTCCTCTCGCTGGTGAAAATTCTACAAGATGCCTCAGACGCACCTCAAACATACGAATGACGATGCTGCCAAGTGTGGAGTTTCTATCTGCTAGAGTATTGCTCCATTGGAGTGCTGGTAGAGGTAGTTAAATTGTAAACTCACAGTCTTTATATCCACAGAGGCTAAGAGATTTCTTGATGTTATTTTTCTCTATAACCTTATCTTCCTCTTCCTCTCCGTGATGCAAGTATCAGCTCTGTGCATAAGTGTGCGCACTTGGGCGGCCACAACCGAGAGTTTGTGGTTGTAATGGATGGTGAACTTGAAAGATAATTACGATTGGTGTGGGTGTGTTTTTTGGTAAATTGTCAACTTGATGGATCTGTCTGGTTTGTGGTGTAGTAAAGTATCCACTTGGTAGCACATCCGTCTTCTCCCTTTCAATGGTGATACTTAACAGATGGGTGATGCTGTTCAAAGTGACGTGTGCAGGTGTCGATATCCCTCCCGATCTTAAGAAACCATAGTGTCATCGACATACCTGTACCTGCCCCAAAAAGATGGCTTGACAGGGGAGGAACTTATGCAACGCTCTTCAGAATCCTCCATGAATATGTTGGCTGTGGTCAGTGGGCTCCATGGTGACCCTATCGCCCACCCTTCTATTTGTTGGAAAATTGGTCTTGGAAGGTAAAAGTAAGTGGTGGTACGGCACAAAGCGTAAGCTTGTGATCTCAAGTGATCTCAACAGGGACCATGGCCGCCATAAACTTTCTGGAGGTTTACAACTCATTATTACGTCAGACTCGTTACGTGATTTGCTTCACGGTCCGATGGTTTCTGACCAATAGACTGCATCCATCACCAGTTCCATCAATGAGTGAACAAGGATAGGATACATTCCGAAAGCTCTAGGGGCAAATTTTTCTTTGAGTTACTGTTTAATTTAGTTGCATCATGACTCAACGCAAAGCAAAACAGCAAGTCCTTCATCCGATGCACTCTTGACCTTTTTTTATAGGTTTCAGTTTCACAATTTCACACAACGCATCTTAGAGATGGAGCTACAGAAGGGTGTCGGTGGTCGTCTAGACTCCCTCCTAGGCAGCTGTATGTACTTTGGTTTTGTCGTCAGCAGAGTGGGGCTGACTTTCTGGCTTGTTAGCTCCGCAATTTCCAGAGGGCAGCATTGCAAGGGTTTACCATCAGCAGTGACAGAGGCACAACTAAAAGGTGAGATTGGACAGAAGGTGAAGGGTCCCTGAGTGGGGGGTGGATGGTTCGAAGAGGAGGGGACGACCAAAATAAGACATGGAAAAGTCAAGAGGAAGCAAGTGGAGGATTGGGTTGAGGATGCACTGATGGGGCGAGTTGGAAGAAGGGGGTAAGGCGATTGCTACGAGTGTGATGAAAAATCCGATGTAACTTATTATGTTTGTACAACCAAGTGTGGAAAATATCGGATCCCAAAATATAGATACAATTAGATGATTTTCGGCCAAATATTTATTGGTCTTTTATAAGTTTGTAAAATAAGGGCTCGACGGCGTCTCGCCACCACATTTAATGCATCCTAGCTTGACAATAATATGGGCTCAATTGATTCAAAATTTCTAATCGGATGTTTGCTTCCATGTGAGTAGAGAAAACATCTAACGAAAAATCGGACCATATGATCGCGTCACCTACCTTAAATTGTGATACACAATTTGAGTTCAAAAGAACAAGTGGATTTTTAAAATGTTTTTAGGAATTCAGTAATGAAAAACAATTAAAATACAATAATTTAAAGTCCCATATAATGAAAAAAAATGATTTGATTTGGCACAGAGCTAAGTGTACAAAATGCTCTGCAGTCACCAACCATCAACTTTTTTTGCATATTTTTGATATCATTATTTTCTAAAAATGCAATTTCCCAAAATAAACAAAACAAAGTTTGGAATTTATAGGAACGTTGAAAAAAAAATGGGCCCAGAATCATCAGACAACATTTGGTATTTATGATGATCAGTGATCTAACTATTTGAGCTAAGAGGCTGAGGAGAGATAGATAAATCAAAATTTTTCTGTTTAAAACAGATTTTACATCTCAAATGTTTCGTTCCAGATTAGTTAAAATTTTTGGTCCCCCGCCACCTTTAGTTGGCACAGGGGGACTATAAGAAATGCCCTGCGTTCGTGCGTGGCCCACGCATATCTCTTAAATCTAACAAGTGTGGGGGGTCCCATCTTCGCAACATAATGCATTCAAGTAGCGGTTGGCTGGGAGTCAAGTGGGTCCTTGGACATAGGTCAAGGTTCAAATTGGTCAAAAATAGGGTCAATTTGGTCAAAAGGGTTATCTTGTTTTATAAGCCTTGTACGCATAATATTTTTGATCTACGCAAGTATGGGTGTCATCTTCGCACCATAGATTTCACCCAAGTAGACAGTGGATGAATTTCGGAGGTGGGCAATGGGTCAAAGGTCAAATATGGTCAATAGGGTCAAATAAGGCCTATTTTTCTTGATTTTTCATTGACACTTTTGGTGAACACAATATCCGGAGATCTGTACGTCACACAGGGCGAACTTGGAGGGATGCAAGTTTACAGATTCTCAAATGATTCGTGTACAACAGTATTTGTCCTGGGGTTATGGGACATTGTTCTCTGGGGTATAAGACCATTGTCCCTGGGAGTATGGGACATTGTCCTGGGGATTGGGACATTGTCCTGGGATATGGGACATTATCCTGTGGTATGGACATTGTCCTGGGGTAAGGGACATTGTCCTGGGTATAGGACATTGTCCTGGATTAAGGTAAATTTTCTGGAGGTATGGGACCATTGTTTTTGGAGGTATGGGAAAAAAAACATTTTTGGGCCCTGGAGTTTTAGAAAGGTGTCCTGGGGTATGGGACGTTGTCCCCTGGGTATTGGGACATTGTCCTGGGGTCCTGGGACTTGTCCTGGAGGTATGGGACAGTTGGTCCTGGAGGTCATGGGACATTGCCCCTGGAGGTATGGGACTTGTCCTGGAAGTATGGGAACATTGTCCTGCGGTATGAGGACATTGTCCTGGTAGGGACCTTGGCCTGGGGGTGTGGGACATTGTCCTGAGGATATGGGACATGTGCCTGGAGGTATGGGACATTGTCCTGGAGGTATGGGTAATTGTCCTGGAGGTATGGGACATTGTCCTGGAGTATGGACATTGTCTGGAGGTATGGGACATTGTCCTGGGGTATGGGACATTGTCCTTGAGGTATGGGACATTGTCCTGGAGGGGGGTATGGGGGACCATGTCCTGGAGGTATGGGACATCATCCTGGGGGTATGGACATCGTCCTGGAGGGTTGGGACATTGTCTGGGGTATGGGACATTGCCCTCGAGGTATGGAACATTGTCCTGGAGGTATGGGAATTGTTCTGGGGTATGGGGCATTGTCCTGGTATGGGCAATTGTCCTGGGTATGGACATTGTCAGGCGTATAACATTGTCCTGGGGTATGGGACATGGTCCTGGGGATATGGGACATGTCCTGGGATATGGGACAATTGTCCTGGGATTGGGACATTGTCCTGGGGTGGGTATGGACCTTGTCCTTGGGTCTGGGACTTGTCCGGATATGTAACATTGTCCTGGGGTATGGGACATTGTTCTGGAGGTATGGGACATTGGCCTGGAGGTATGACATTGTCCTGGGGTTTGGGACATTGTCCTGGGGTATGGTACATTGTCCTGGGGATATGGGACTTGTCCTGAGGTATGGGACAATTGTCCTGGAGGTATGGGACATTGTCCTGGGTAGGGACATTGTCCTGGGGATATGGGACATTGTCCTGGAGTATAGACATTGTCCTGGGGTTATGGCATATCCCCGATGTATCGGACATCATCCTTGAGTCATGGGACATCGTCCTTGGGGTAATGGGACATTGTCCTGGAGGTATGGGACTTGTCCTGGAGGTATGGGACATTGTTCTGGTATGGGACTTGTCAATGGGAGGGCAATTGTCCTGGGTATGGACATTGTTCTGGAGGTATGGGACATTGCCTTGAGGTATAGGATGTCCTGGCATTGTCCTGTGGGTAGGGACATTGGTCCTGGGGATATGGGAAGATTGTCTGGAGTATGGGACTCGTCCTGGAGGTATGGGACATCATCCTGGAGTATGGGACATTGTCCTGGGTATGGGACGTTGTCCTGGAGTATGGGACATTGTCTGGAGGTATAGGCATTGGCCTGGGGATGGGACATTTCCTGGAGTATGACATTGTCCTGGAGGATGGAACCTTGTCCTGGAGGTATGGGACATTGTTCTGGGGTATGGGACCTTTGTTCTGGGGTATGGACATTGTCCTGGGATGGGACAATTGTCCCTGGATGGAATTGTCCTGGGGTATAATACATTGTCCTGGGATTGGGACATTGTTCTGAGGTATAAGACATTGTCCTGGAGGTATTGGACATTGTCCTGAAGGTTGGGACATTGCCTGGAGGTATGGGACATTTCCTGGGGTATGGGACATGTCCGGGGATATGGGAAATTGTCCTTGAGGTATGGGAACATTGTCATTGGGGAGTTATGGGACATTGGCGTGGAGGTATGGGACCTTGCCGGGTATGGACAATGCCTTGTTAACATGAATTATTTTTGGTCCCCCCACCTTTAGTTGGCACAGGGGGGGACTTTAGGGCAGAAGGGGGACTATAGAAATTATGCCCTGCTTCCATATGTGTGTGGGTTTTCGTCCCACGCATATCTCTGGATCTAAGCAGTGTGGGTGTCCATCTCGACATAGATGCATCTCAGTAGGCGTTGGCTGGGATGAAAGTGGTCATGGGACATAGGTCCAAGCAAAATGGTCAAAAATAGGGTCAATTTGGTCAAAAATAGGATAATTGTTATACCCTTGTAAACGCGATATGCTTTGATCTAGCAAGTATGGGTGTCCATCTTTGCCCAAGATGTCCCCCAAGTAGACGGTGGATGAGTCGGAGGTGGGCATGTGGCCTGGGTCAAAGGTCAAAAGCGGTCAAAAGGGAATTATTGCTATAAGCATTAGGCAATTGTGGCAGGATGATAAAACTTCGTGGGTGTGGTCACATTCCAGTGGCCGAAAAATTTGAAGGTCTTTCAGGTCATCCGGGTCCTTCAAGGTCAAATGGGTACTATTGGGCTTATACCCTTGTCAAATGTGGTAGGATGATGAAACTTGGTGAGTGTGGTCAACTTCAGTGCCGAAAAATTTGAAGGTCATTTCAATGTCATACGGGGTCATTCAAGGGTCAAATGGGGTATAATTGGCTAATCACCCTTGTCAAATTTGGTAGGATGAATGAAACTTGGTGGTTGTGGTCACATTCAGTGCCAAAAATTTGAAGGCATTTCAGTCATGGCGGGTCTCCAGGTCAAATCTCTTAACAGGTGGTAGGATGAAAATTGGTGGGTTGTGGTCAGCATTCATGCCAAAAATTGAGGTCATTTCAAGGTCTCGGCTAGGCATCCAAGGTCAAATCACGAAGTATGTGGTGGATGATGAAACTTGGGGGTGTGGTCAACATTCAGTGCCAAAAATTTTGATGGTCATTTCAAGGTTTCATGTGGGGTCATCCACGGTCAAATCCATACACATGGTAGTATGGTCAGAAAACTGTGGGTGTAGTATGGGCATCAATTGCCGAACATCTTGAAAGTCATTTCAAGGTCGTGGGGTATTCAAGGTCAACTACTCAACGTGTGTAGGCATGAACTTTTGTGGATGGTAACATTTCTAAACCGAAAATTGTGAAGGTAATTTCAGGTCAAGTAGGGTCTCTAAAGTCAAATAACTACAACTATGTTGTATGGTCAATGTAGCACATTTTGATACCGTCAAATTGGGCACTGTTGAGGCACCAGCCTCAGTGGTGTGAGACCACTTATTTCCATCACAATCTCCCTTGTGATTTAAATTATATTTCCCTCCATTTACTATATCGCGACCTTTGTGGTTCAGAACCGCCTTGTAATAATTGCATTTTTGGTTCCCCCCTGTGTTGTTGTACTATGCCTAAAAGGGATTAAATTTAACATGAATGTAAGCTTATGTTCTTTATAGTCATATTTGTTTCTTTGGCAAATTTTTTTTCGTAATAATCGTCTTTTCAGATTAGAGATCCATGCAGTTCATACACATTCTGTGGAGCCCACCCACATTTTTATTTATCTCTACAACAATTATCAGCACTACTTTACAGGTAATGTTCAATGCGTGTTTCAAAGTGTTCATTTGTTACTGTCATTTATAAGTTAGCCTTAAAGTACTTCATTGCTGACCATACACTTTCAAATTAATTTTTTGTACATTTTTAACTAGTTAATTAAGTTAGCACCATAAACTGCTTCAATTGTAAGGTTGAACAAATCAAATTTTTTATTTTGAGTTGTAAGGCCTTCATGAAGTAATGAATGTTGATAGGAGAAAACAAAATTCATGATCCAGAATTTGATAACAAATTGTGATTTTCTACTTGAAGAACATCGATTTCAGTTTACCTATTTCACACAATAAGTAGTATGTGGACGAACATTAGGTATATGCAAAAAACATGATTTGTTAGAAAATTGAGGGTGCCATCCTCAAGAAATCTGTTAGTCGACCTTTAATTAAAAGCCGTGTCTGGTACCTCTAGTCATGTATACTACCTGTGCCAGATGATGACGGCTAAGAAATCAAATTTTGATGTAGCATTGGTTCAACATGTAATTAAAAACCTTATCAGGAAATTATAAATTTGTAAGTATCAAGCAATATTTGTAATTTCATAAACCATTTGCCATTGAGAGGCCACTTCCACTCTTAAGGGTTTAAACATGTTGTTGTATGATTAATGGTAATAATTGACACATGATGAGGTTGGTCATGGGACAACCCATGACAGCCTACTCAATTATCAAAGTGTAGTTAAAGTTGCAGTTCAGTTAGTATTGCTGTACATGCGAGGTTTTGTCACTTTGAACAAGGCTTGGCTGCCATCGTTGATACTGTCTGTCGTTTGATCTGTAATACTGCCCTCTTGGAGGATATCTAGTGCATAGTATAAATATGCTTTGAAAGTGTGCAAGTCTGAATTAATCACCCGAATTACATCACTTAAAGACATGAGATTTCCAGAATAGCGCCCCCAATTTTGTCAAACCCGGTTTTTTGCATATTGGGAACGCTTACCAATTATTGATCACACACGAAGATGATAATAGCCGATACGCAGTCTTTAGTAATAAGATATGATTTAGTAACTTTCTGTAGTGCACGACAGGAATCAGTCAAAGCTATTGGTGTTTATGGGAACGGATTGCGATTAGGATAGCAGGGCAAGTTCAAAAACAAGGTTTTCGGTTTTTTTCGTTTGTACTTGTTTGTTCAATAAAACCTTAAACGTGCCTCGGTAGGGTGGTCTACACCCGATCCATTGAAAATTGAGTGAGAGAAATTTTATCTCAAAAAATCTCCTACTGTCACTTTAAGTAACTTTTGTTGGCACAAAACCAGAAATGTAAAGATTATTAAAAAATATATTATTACAATGTTGATCGTAGGGTTGTAGGGCTAAGATGGAGCATCAAAAAGAAGGGAAAAACCAAGCCAATAGTCGCAATCACTCTAAACCAAGGCACTTGATTGCATATGACCACTTGATTGCATATGTGATAAAAAAAAATTGTTAATAAAAGAATAAAATATAAAGGTCTGATCTGGAAGAAAATGCATTTAACTGCTGTCTGAAGTTTTGAATGAAGTAGGGGGTATCTTAAAGGGGGAATTTCATGATCCACGGCCTTGTTTCCCCCCCCCCCCCCCGACTTACATAAAAAAAGAAAAGTTGAGATTTTATATCATCGAACCATTGGCCTAAAGTATAGATGTATGCCTTAATCGCAATCGATGTAGTCGGGAATGAAATCATAATTTTGTATTTTCTGTCCGTAATAAGTGCGGACAGATTCTTAAAAACAACACTGGCTCATGGGGCACTGTGATATAACATTGCTCATAACATCAAAACGTCTTGACAAAAATCAAGTTGGAAAAAATTTGGACATTAAACATTGTAGGGGATATTCTAGTGAAACCATAAACAAAAAAATGAGGTGCTAGGATAACGAAAAGCACCTTAAATAAGCCATAGTCCCTATAAGACAATGAAACCTTCTGTAAATCATTGTTGTGGCTTGAGCACCAGTCCTTGGAATATTTCAGTGGACTAGAGTGACTATTAGTGGGTTATTCTGAAGGTATACCTTGAAAAATCTGGCTGTAATTATGCAAAGCTAAACAAATTTGAACAATTCTTGCTTTTCAGGGAGACAAGAATCGGGCCCCTCCACTAGATTAATGGACCACCACCTCTAGCAACCTATTGTAACAATGTCTTGAGTGCCTTCAATGAGCTCAGGTTATGTGCACCTGTAGCCCTGGTGTATGTTGGCTATGGCAATATTGCAGGAATCGTTGCAGAGAAAGTAATTCAGTCATAGTAGCCTGCATAGGGTCGTATTCCATTTGCTTTAATTTTTTGTTCAGCTTGTTCGCCTGCAAGGGAATTGCAGGGAGGCGGATAATTCCCAGTCCAATTACTGTCTGATCGTGTGGCGTTATTATGGTGTGTTTTCAAGGTTTAAGTTTGAAAGTTTCTCATTGAGAAGTAAAAGGTCTAATTTGCTACAGATTTTTTTTTTTTTTGGGAGGGGGGAGGGGGGGGTACAATTTTACCGTACGGTAGAAAAGTGTTGTGTGCTAACCGGGGGGGGGGGGGGCACTTGTATTTCAAGGTGGATATCATGTTCATGTTTAACCTCCCAAAATGTACCCAAAGCGCGTATGTCACTTGGAAGGGAGGAAAAAACACCCTAAGCACGTTATTTTGGTGATTTTGCTACCCTAAACAAGTACTTTGGTTTGATTTGCTTCCTTAACAAGGTTTTGGTTTAATTTACTCCACAAACAAGTAATTTGCAAACAATTTTAAAATACAACCTAAACCAAGTATTTTTGACATTATTTTGCTTCCCTAAACGAGGACATTTATAAAATGTCCCTGTAACATACACTGGACAGGCTATATAGTCTCTTATTATAACTTTACCCGAAAAAGGAAACATATCCACATGATTCATTGAAGGTTTTCATGTATTTTATTCAATCTTATGTGTAAAAAGCATCAATTTGCGCACTTTTCTAGGGCCTAGGGGGCCTATTAAGTTTTAGAAAAATTTAACATCCATACGTTTTTATAAAATTTCAAGTTCTTAAGTTGGCCCGATTCTTTGGAAATTAATAATGAGTCTGGTCGGACTGTCGTAATTTGGGGTTTTTTTGCCAATTCAGCCATTTCATTGAAACAAAACCCGACCTAAATATTCATGACCTATTGTGATTGACATAAATTAGAGGAAAAGGAAAGGAAATTTTTTTCTAACGCACGAATACTTGTAACGATCGGTAATAGATAAAGACACAAAAAATAATAAAACGTTAATATAAAGATTAAGGGTTATGTGTATGATAAGTGACGACATAGAGAAAAAATACGCTAAAATAAGGCTATACCGGTTTTTAAAATCACTCGGGAATCTATCATGGGGAAATCAGGAGAAAAATCGAGAACAAAACCACTTTTTCCAGTATTTAAATGTGATTTTTACAAGTATTCAAAATATCACACCCCGGAACACGTAATTTTCGATGTGAAAGCATACCCATTTGTATTTTTATGATTTTGATAACCTAAAACATGGTAAGCCCCCCCGCGTACATCGCTCTGATCTAATACAACGGCCCTATATGCGTTTTGTACAGAGCATGATATACACCTGGATACAAAGGTGCCCCCCCCCCGGGTGCTAACACTTGTGTCCAAGATTTTGGTTTGCGGTTTTTAAAAACCATTAAATATTAACCTGTATATTTGAGAAAAATATATATGACTTGTTTTACATGTTACTACAAGCCAAAGGGCACGCAGCACTTTACTTTTTGGTATCAGCGTGAAGCTTTGCTAATTCAAGAAAAACCTTTTTTTTTTTTTCCCCCTTCTCCACTATCAGATGTGGGTATAAAAACACTGTAACACAATGTCAGGTTTCCAAATTTTGGTTTCCGGTGAGCGATTTATGGGACGTAGAAAAGTTTGCCAACACTTTGTCCAAGATTGCGGTTTTTTAACCCAATAAACACACTGAAAAACGGAGGAAAACGTAGGTTGCTTTGGCCCATTGTTACAACAGAGCTGAAGAGAGCACTTTCAACCAGAAGGAGTCTGAGTTATTCACTGCAATGTGTGAAGCTGCAGCTCATGAGTTAGTACCTTACATGGATAGATGTTTGCAGGCATTGTTCCCACCTGTCAGTATAGCACAGACACTGGGGATAAGCGTGGCTGAATTACAGAAACAGGTACTTAAAATCGATGAAATAAATGCCATGAATTTCTTTGAAAATGAATGTACCTGAAAATAAATTCTGGGAAGAAATATGTGGATAAAAAAGAAATGTTGAGACTAAAATCAGCGATGAAATGCATTTTTTCATGCTACAAGGTTTACATAGTAACGAACGTGAACGGTAATACAAGTGATAAAGTGTGCATGGTCGTTGATTCAAAATTACTGTTGGCACACAAGCTTTAATTTAGCGTGGGAAAGTATTATGGCACCAGCAGCGCTGCCTGCTTCGTAAGGGTGATCCGATTGGTCAGTAATGGTCTTTGTTTGCCTTGGGAAAGAAATCAGAACAGCTCTTTTGTAGAAATTGGAAAAAGATGAAGTCACTGTCAGAGTCAGTAGGTCAAGTCAACTAGATTAATTTACAGACTCTTTATTTCTTGTTGTTTTTGCATTCTTGTTATCAGTAGCCAGTAATTAGAGTAGTAACTATTGAAGTCAATCGCAAAGTGTGAAGAAATTTTGAATTTTGAGGTAAATTGACTGATCCCATCTTGAAATTAGTTGTCACATATCACCATCACCAGGGGTTGGCATTATCTGTGTTTGGAAAATTGCCCTTCGTTCTTCAGAACTGGGCCCTGGTTCCTGTTAATCCATGTGAACCAGGGGCAACTTTCAAAAATAAATTGCCCCTGTTTTCTGGTATTAGGTAGTTCCCCTTTAAAAATGCTAGGTTGTTCATTACCGCCCAGGCAATACAGTATTTCAAGAATGCAAAATTAACATCAAAGAGGCAACTCCCTATGTAAGGGGGGTATGGTCGAAGCATATTGCATCTCGTTTTTAACTTTGCTCAAGAACGAACTATTTCATGTTGAATGATGTAAATAAAATAAATATAAGGAAAATAATTAACAAGTAATATGTGACTTGTTACAGGGCCCACTAGGCAGTCTTGATGTCAGCCTTATTGCAGAACCTCTTGAACCACTATTACCAGTCAAAGAAGAAGAACCGGAACCCGAATTAGAACCAGAACTAGAATTAGAACCCGAACCTGAAGTAGAGCAATCACAAGAAACACAAGGTAAAGGGGGGGGGGGGGGGGGCAGGACACCACCTGCTTGATTTTGGCATTTGAGATTTTCCAAACGATAATTTATGGAATTCTTACTTGCATTTTCTACGGCAGCCTCGGTGCAGGTGATATTGCAAAATCACCTCTTAAACCATTCAATAAATCTTAATAATTTATTCTAATTACTAACTTCAATATCTGTTGGGGTTAGTGGTTTAACTCCAATAACGGTCACTTAGATTTAAGTATTTGTGACCAGATAGCCTTCAGTCAAGCCTTTGTCCGACATGCCCAAGAGTGCCCTCCTACTGTTAAGTCTGAAAAAAATACTAGCATTCAGCTTACGTTGGATCTCTGTTGCTGTTTATGCTGCCATATCCCACCCCCCCTGCAAGGTAACAAATTATGGTTCATTTGCATCTAAAGACACTGGTGTTAGAGAGATTCAAGTGGAGTATTTTAGTTGTAAGAACATAATTATGCAGGTAGTTGCAGCCAAGAAATCCAAATTTAGACATCGGCATTAGTTTGGTTTTGAAAATACCTTGGCAGGAGGTGAAGACAGATGCGTGGGTGTCAGTTAAAGTTGAAATTGATTTAACTCTGAAAAAACTATAGTGCCAAGGCAAATCCGTCGGTTTACATATAGACTTAACCTTAAAATGTCCCCATATCTTAATGGCTATGAAACAGAGATGTTTCCAATGTTCCTTTGTTGAATCGTAATATATTTTATGCCAAAAGAGCAGTTGGAACATAGTGTACTACTTAATTATGTGAAAAGCGTAAGAATAGGTTTTCCCACGTTTGGTGCGGTTTTTTGATATTTTTGGGTTTAGTTCTTGCACAACCTTACAATGTTGTTATCGTAGATTAAGCCTGTGTGGACAGTGTTCTTGCCAGTGCAGACTGACTAGCGAGATACTACAAACAGACTCGCTGCAACCAACACACACCCAAATCGGTTTTTATTGGCCTTACAAACAAACAGCACTCATTGACATGTTGGACTAACATTGAGTAAGCTTGTGAGTTGATAGCCTATTAACTTTACTTTGCTTGCTTCTTTGTTTCATAGATCAAGATAAAATGCATGAGGAGATCTTCACCAAGAAACTGAACTCTCTGATACAACAAAACTCTGGACAAGCCAAAAGGTGATGTAGGAAAGTCAACAAGTTAAGACATTATGCAACGGAAGTTCACTAGGCTACAATAGGAGAAGATTTAGAAGTGATGATTTAGAAACAAAAAGGACTCTGAAAAAATATCATGATCTGATCGGCACCAGGGTCAGTTTATTTTAGGGGAATACGGATAATGTTATCCACGTCTGATGGACAGAATTAATTAAAGATGATCATTTACAAGGTTAACAGTTTACAAGTCTCTGATAAGATTTTCATCAGTTACTCAAAAGATATCAAGGTAAAATCTCCACAAATATATCCAGATGTAAAAATATGTTAGGTTAGCAAGCTGAGGTTGAGGCATGTTAAGGTTGTTAACCACGCGTGTAAACAATTTTTTTGTGTATACAGTGAAAAGCTATCTTGAGGGCATTTATTGACAGCTCTATTAAACGTTACAAGGTCAAAGGTAACTTATGGTGTTATGAACTGTTAAAGGCAGGTCAACACCCGGGTATAAGAGCCACAATTAGACCACTTAGTCTTAGGGTGAGGGCGGGGTTCAACTTAGAGTACCTATTTTCCACCGTCTCAGGGAGTGATAAGTACGTTGCACAGTGTACATGCACAGGGGGTAAGTGTGCAGGGTTTACCATTATGCCCTCTTGCTGTCCAAGTGGCATAGGAGCAAAATCAAAAAAGAAAGAGGTAACATATGACACACTACCAACAAAACATGCCATTAAAATAGTGCAGACACTATGGTTTGTGTAGACGCTGTGGGCCGGCATAGCTGGCAGGGACCACTTAGCAATCCATTGTGTGTGTGTGTATGTGTAAGGGTGTGTGGATGTGTGTGGGTGTGTGTGTGTGTGTGTGGGTCACTAAATTGTAAGTTTTTTAAAAATTCCCCCAATTGGAAAAGTTGAAGTTCAGTGGAACCAACTTGTGTCCATAGGTGCCACCATGGATCCCTAACATGTTTGCGGAGGTCAAAGGTTACGTGCCAAGATAAAGGTCATATGAGGTGACGTTGAAAATGGCTAAACGTGTAAAATTGACCTCAAAATGAAAGTGAAGTCAATTGACCAAAAACTTGGGTCACAGGTGACCATTGGATCCCTCATACGTTGATGAGGTCAAAGGGTCATGTGCCAAGGTCAATGGTCTTGGAGTGGGCCAACAGCTTATATTCTTGAATAGATAGTGAGAGGAAAGCTGAGAAACTGCAAAAATTCTAGTTACATCTGACTCTGCAAAATCAATATCCTATTATATACTCAAATGGTTTACGCCTGGGTTCGAACCCGCCCTCCAAAGCAAATTCATCAAATTCAGCAATGCTGAAATCATATGAGTCACTTATCAGGGAAAACAGAATAAAAAAAATATTCCATTTTTTTTTTTTTTTTTTTTTAAAGTAAAAGGCACTTTGTTTTACACAAATCTGCATAACTTAACAAAATAGAATCATTTTGCCCAAATTTTCAGAAATGTGAGATATGCTATTTTAAAGGGCTATTACAAATATAGGGCTTTTAAGTTGTGGACCATGGGTAATAGGTAATTGTAAATTATCATTTATATAAAACCCATAGTAAATACATTTACTGGTTGTTTGAGAAGAAAGCTTGAAATAGACCAGTCAATGTCAGACCTGATGTCAATGCAAGAAAGTGAAATAATAATGTGGATTAAATGACAGGTAAGGGTACCAGGATTATATAGATATAAAAATTGAGAAAGTAATCACATATGAACTTAATCAAGTTTAAAATGTGATAAGTTATTGTATAGAAGAAGAAAATGATTTAGAATCATGTGATTACCAAGGACCTCCAGCAAGATCGAGAGATGTTCATTGTCAGCGAAGGTTGCACTACATGGTGAAAGCAGCATCTCGGCTGCGGGGGACCCGCTAGATAGATAGACACCTGATGAATATCATGGCACAATCATTGCTATGTATTGGATGATTCCTGTTACAAGTGCTATCTCCCTTCTAGGGGAAATAGTTGAATTATTTCCCTAACAAACATCATCCTTGGATCAAAGTTGGTAAAACCAAAGTTTTAATCCGGTTTTGTCCCCGTTATGGGAGGTGGCGGATACACCTCACACTCAGGCAAACTGCTGTTGAGCAAAGGTAATGACATGGCATGCCCTTTCTGACGCCAATCCACAGTTTCGGCAGTGGGGCATAGCTTTGGGCATACTATGCACACCTACAAGGGCAAAGCATGTGCTGGATGGACGCCAAGCTCTACAGAGCTGAAGACCTTGTAGGTAGATCTCTTTTAATTCTTTCCAGGGTAACAAACTTACTCCTACATCAGATTTCTTTCGAAAATATATGGGGGTGACGGTTTAGCCGCCGACATCAAACTTGGACATGGTGACAGGTAGTACTGCTTACCAGGAGACCAGTAGCAGGCCTAAAAGGAAAAACCTGACCTGACATGAAATCAAGTTGAAGTACTAAAATAAATACTAAAGCTGAGACACCTGGATTTGTGGTGATCACCCGTAGCCAAGTACATCGGAAAGTAGTGGGGCCCTATTTCCCCTCTTCCATTTAGTGTTGTTATTAACAGGTGGAACAACATGGTCAGGGATTTGAGTTCAAAGGTAATATAGGGGGTTCATTTGGGGAGGCTTGTATCATGGGGAGGAGGATATATTTGCATTTCTAGCTAGGCGAGGGATGCACAATTGTGCCACTTAAGAGTGAATCAATGTTGCAAATCTTGTTGAGGGGGGGGGGGGGGGGGGGGGGATGATGACGAAATGGGGGGGGCACATGCTATGTAGTTCCCTTCATGGGGAAAATGCTTTGCTACCGATGCTATTATATCACCAAGCCATTTACATAGTAATAAATATGAATGTTTATCTTCTTCTATAAAAATCTGGTTAAATGAAAAGAATTGCATTCGCCTACTGATGTATATTCTATTCAGAGCCACTTGGATAATTATAAGTAATAAATCTGATGTTTTGTATATCTACTTTCTTTAAGCTCTGGAACAAATATTTACATGGATGGGTTATTTGACGAGTTAGCGATTGAAAGTAATGATGTATGCTTATGTGCTCATTTATAAAAAAAAAATGCAAGAATGAAAACAATTTGCTTTACATGATAGAAAAGAATTTACTTGTTGTGGTATTTATGTCCCCGCCGAACAAGTTCGGAACGGGGAACTTATGAAATGAGGAAGCGTCCGTTAGTCCGTACGTTCGTCAGTTCGTCCGTACGTGCGTCCGGTCGGTTCGGTCCGTCCTCCGTGAAAAAATGTTAACCCATGTTTATACGATTTACCTGGAGTTCTGTAGGGCTAAAATGATGTAACTTGGTGGAAGAAGCGGGAGATGAGTTCTCGACTGATTAGATTTTGGGGGTTAAAACTATGCTAATTAAGTATCTAATTTGAGAATAATTTACGAAAATTATCCTGCAAGGCTGTGTACAAGTTTTCTGGAGTTCCGTAAGGCATATATGATGTAACTTGGGGAAGGAAAGCGGGTGAAGAGTTCTCGACCTGATTAGATTTGGCGTATTTCGGGCAATTGAGTATGCAAATGAGCTAAGTAATATGCAAAAAAATTCAGCGTAATGAGATTATTTTGGAACGGAACATCGGATACTCAAAATCCTGCGCTGGTATGCCATAAGCCTAGCATGGGCACATACTTTTGCAATGTGAAAGTATGTGTTATATGCGGCTTTAGGGGGGTGTTTTAAATTTTGGGGGGGGCAAATGAGCTAATTAAAATATGCATAAGTATTGTATTCTCTGAACCAGTACATCAGATAGGCAAAAATTTCCTTCGCTACATGAGACTACTATGCCATAAGGGGAGGGAGTGGGGTGTTGCGGGGTGGTGAGGAGGGGGGGGGGGTGGGGAGGGGCGTTGGGGAGGGGGGTGGGGAGGGAGGGGGGGTGGGGAGTGGGGCTGGGGTATTGCGGAGTGTTTGGGGAGGGGGTGGGGTAGGGTAAGGGGTGTGTGGGTAGGGGAGGGTGTTGCATGTGTTGGAGAGGGGGTGTGGGAAGGGGGTAGGTGTTGGGGGAGGGGGGGAATGGCATGTTTGGGCAGGTATGCAAAATGAGCTAATTAACTATGCTTAATTTGACGTATCTTGAAAACAGTTTACGTCAGATAGGAAAATTCCTTCTTACTACTAGACCATAGGGGAGGGGGTGGGTGTTGCGGGGTGCTTGGGACTAGAGCGGGGGGCGGGGAGGGAGGGGGGGGTGGGCTGAGGGGCTGGGGTGGGGGGGGGGAGGGATGGCGGTTGGAGGGGAAGCGGGGGGGGGGGAGGGAGGGGAGGGGGGGGGAAGTGGCGTGGGGATGGGGGCGAAGTGGAAGGGTAAGGGGGGGAGGGAGTTATCTTCCCCCCTTTCTGGCCGCACCAGGTCTCCTGTCGTCCTCCATTCGTTCTCCTTTCTATCTTCCGCCTCTGATTTTAAGTGCGCTCCCTCCTGTGCGCTGATTGTTTCCATGCGACGTCTCGGCCCGGCGCCCTTTCCGCGATGCCTACCGTCCGACGCGTACTGCTAATTGCTCTTTATTTGCGCGTCTGTTCCGTTCGCCTCGGTTTTTGTTTTTCGCCGTCCCCTTTCCTTAAGGGTTTGTTTATCACCCCCTTTCCTTATCCCACGTCCCTTTGTTACCGTTTCTCCGTACCCCCTGCCTTTCAAGGCCCCTCACGCGAGTTCGCCGGCATCCGGCTTTCCTTGTTGTCTCCGCCCCCCTTTTCCGTCTTTTGTGCTCCGGGCTTTCCTTGCCCGAGATCTTCGCTCCTCGGCTCTGCTTTGCTGGTCTTTGTTTGCTGAGGGGAGGCCGGGGGTTCGCTCATTGCTTTTCTACATGAATGCTTTTAATTTTCTTTTTTCAGTCTTTGGATTCTCGTTTTTTTTCGAGTCCTGATGCCAACCCTTTCTTTCTATGCAGGTTTCCGCCTTGTCTCGTCCCCTTGGTACGCTTGGCCTTTTCTGTCCGCTATTATACCTGTTATTACCTTGACGCTGATTTGTGAAGTTCATGCATCGTCTCTTCCTACGCGTCTGCCTGTTTCTGTCGTCCTCATCTTTCGCTCCGTTTTGTGTCGTTTGGCCTTCATTTTGCTTTTTCTTAGGCGTTTTATCTCCTTCTCCTGGGAGCTCCCGTCCATCCCGATTGTCCGTGTCGGGTCTATTTCCTAGCACGTGGGGTCGGTTTTGCCCCTTGTCGAGTCAGTTTCGGGTGTCTTGGAAGGGGGTGGGGGAATGAGGGGTAGGGTGGGAGGGGGGGGGGGAGGCGGTGGAGTGTTTCTGGGTTGCTGGGGGGGCGGGTGGAATATTGGGTTGTGGGGGCGGGTGGGCGGGTGGTGACGAGGGGGGGGAGGGAGGGGGAGGGCGGACCCGGGGACGTGGGGGGGGGGTGAGGGCCAGCCAGAGGGAGGGGCTGGGTAGGGGGGGGGGAAGGGGAGGAGTGGGAAGGGGGAGGGGGGCGGGGGGGGGTCGGGGGGGGTGTGTCTTGACCTCTATTTCCGTGTTGTGCGTTCCCCTGGGTTTGGTGGCGCTTGTTTTTTTTGCCTTTCATTTCGATCCTCCTTTCTTCGTGGATATTTGAGCATGCTGTGTGGATGCACCTACTCCTTTTTATTTCTCCTTGTACCTCTGGGGCTTGTTCCGTTTGGGGCCCCTATACCGGGACGTTCCTCTTGGGCCGTCCTTTTTGCAGCCCCCTATAGCGTTGTGTTGTGTGGAGTCGGGCGTGCCGTGCTCCTTGTCCCTTTACTTGTTCTATACTGCTTTGCTTCCCGCTGCCTCTTCCTGTCTCTTCTGGCAATACTCCAGTTTCTGTCTTTATCCACTTTATCTCCGTTACTACTTAGATATTTTTACCATCCCCCTACCACCTCTATTTCTACTTCTGGCTTCGCATCTAGTTTTGCTGGCTCTTTGTTGGCCCGCGTTCTTCTTCCTTTAATCTCCGCTCTTCCCCTCCTTTGCCTCCCTCGTCCCCTATGTTCTGTGCTTTTGTGCTACCCTTCTCCCCTCCCGGTGGGTGGCCTACTTTGCCCTACTCCCTTTTCTTAATCGTGCTTCTCCCCTCTCGTTCCTGTATTTTGGCCTCGTGTCTTTCGTGCAATCCCTATCTTTTTTCCTCTTTGGGCCCTGTTTCCGTACCTTTGCTCCCCATTCCGTCCCTCCTCTTTCGTCTCTCTTTTCACTCTCCTTTTTTTTTTATTTCACATTTCCTTTTTATCTGTTGTTTCTCCTCTTTTATTTGCCCCCCCTTGACTCGCCTCTCCTTCTGCCTCCTTGTCAATCCCTGATTTGCTTTTCCTTCCTCACCTTGGTCTCATCCCTTCTGCCACCTTTACCCCCATTCTCTCTTGCACCTCTGAACTCTTTCGGGTTTAAGTTTCCGCCCGGGCTTCTTTTTTTCCTCCGATTTTCTCCGTCCTGACTCGTTCCCCCCGTTCAAGTCTGTCCCTCTCTCTATCTCTCCCCTGTTGTCTCCTCCCTTTCTCTTCCTCTTCTAAGTTCACTCGGTGCCCGCTCCCTGCCGCTGTTCCCGCTTCGTTTTCTACGACATCCCTTCCTCTTTTTCCGTGTAGCCTTGCTTTTATTCTTCTTTTTTCCGCCTTTGCCTTTTGGTATCTTGCTTTCCCCTTTTTTTTTCTTTTTCCTCCCCTATCTTCGCGGTGTCTTCCTGGTGGGGCGTGGGCGTATGGGCTTTGCCTTTCTGAGACCTTTTTTATCTCCCCCTACGCTTTGTTACCCTGGCCAGTTTCCCGTTTTCTGATTACTTTGCATTCCTCTCTCCCTACCCATCACATTTTGCTTCTCTGCTCCTCGCACCTTGGACCTTTTCCCCTATCTGCATTGCCCATCGTCTCTAGCTATGATCTTAAGGAACTTTTTATTCACGCCGCCCTCTTTCGTTCTTCCGATCTGCTCTTCTTCCCCCTCCTTCCTTTCTTGTTTTGAGTTTCTACTGTACCCTTAGCTTTCTCTTTCACTTCCCCCATACCTTCACCTACACTTTATTTTCTCTCTTTCTCTGCGCCCACCTTCCTTGTCCGCTTCTCTTTAGTTCCGACTTCTGCTCACTTGTTTGTACTAGCCTACCTCTGCCCTCGTTCTTTGCTCCCCCAGTATCATTTTTCTTATGCAGTTACTTTTTTTCCCCGGCTGACCTCTTGCCTTCTTCATCTCCCTTCTTTGAGTCTTCACTCGTTCTTTGTTGCAGTATTCCCATCCCACCCCCCCCCCCTACCCCCACCTCTCGGTCCCTTTGTCGCCTCCTCAGTTCTGTTCCCTGTCTTTAGCCTTTCCCCGCCCTCTTTGATCTCCTTGCCTCCCATTCTTAACTCCTCTCCACCTTTCCTTCACTTCCGCCGTTTGTGTCTCCTCCTGGATTTGTGGTTCGTTACTTTTTTGCGTTCATCGTCCTGAGATTACTTGTTGCGCCTCTTTCCCTGCTTCCGCCTCGGATTTCGTTTTTATCTCTGTGGGCGGGTTGTTGTAAGTAGCTCCTTTTATGTCCACATCCTTCCCCCCCCGCATTTACTTTTTTTCCTGTACGACAGGCTATTACTTTCCGTTTTCGTTATGACTCAATCGTCGATCTTGCCACGCAAACTCTTGTAAGGTCTCGCTTTTTGTCTTTTCCTTCTCCTCCCGGATTTTTCCCGCCTTTTCTTAGTTTCCCTCCACCTCATGCTGCCGTTGGTGCGATGGGCGTCCCGGGGGGGGGAGGGGGACGAAGAGGGGGGGGGAGGGGGGCAGCGGATTGGGTGGGCTTGTTACACCAGCCCCTACTCTCCGGACCTTTTTTTCTTTTGTGCCGCTCTTGGGTTTTTGTCAGCTTCACTGGTCTGGTATGTATACTCCTTTTTGATTACTTATCTTTTTTTTCTGCCCCTTATTCCCGTCCCAATTTCTACCTGGCCCCGACGTTTGTGGCCCGATTTTCATCCCGTGCCTCCATCGGCCTGCTGGGATCCCCTTTCGTTATCTCGTGTACATCCATCTTTCTTCCCGTCTTGTTTTTTATTGGCCAATCCCCACCTAACTTGCCTTCAGGCTCTTCGGTGCTCGCCCCTTTTTTCCCGATTTTTCTGCGTTGTCCTCTAGTGCGCTTTGTTTGTCGATTGGTTTTACCCTAACGCCTTCTCAGTTTCTTATATGTTTCTCGCTCCTCCTATGATTCGACTCCGTTTTGCCGGGTTGTTGTTCCGGTTGTTCCCCTGAGCATTCTACATCAACTCCCTTGCATCTCGTGGGCGTGGGCCGGTTTTTTTTGGTTGCGCAGTCTGTAGCCCGTCTGATTCTGCGCTTTTTGGCCGCGATGCAGGGGGAGTTTCGCACTCTCAGGTTTTATTTTCCTTACTGTTGTTTTCCACCCTCCTGTCTCTTCCTGCCCCCTCACACGATTGCTGTTTTAGTGATCCCCGAGCCCTCCTCCAGTGTGTTATCGTTATACCACTCATGTATTTGCTTCGGGGTTCCTCCCGCTCTGTTCCCGGCTGATTTAAGTGACATGCTCAGATTGCGCCTTGTTTGTGTTTTTTCTCTCATTACCGGACGTTTTGTTTCCATCCCGGCGATCACCTGTCGTACTGTGGCACTCCTTGCCCTCCTATAGCGTGGCTTCGCCTCCCGTGGTGTGGTTATACTCGTCCGATCGCTGTTAGGTTAGTGGTTGTGATACCCGGAAGGGACACTGGGCTGCTAATGTTGGGCGTAGGTGCTATGTAGAAGGGGGCTCCGCAGGCTGTCGGCACTCTTATTGTATTTCTTGCCTAATACTTCCCTTTTTTCCCCCCCCCCTCTAGACTTCGACCACTTCCGTTTCTCGCTTTTGTTCACAGCTTTCTTCTCTGCACTCTTTTACTTACGCTCCACTGCTTGGTTTTCAGTTGTTAGGTTTTTGCGTCCCTGCTTCTGATGTCGTGTTGGGTCTTTTTTCGTTTCTGATCCAGGAGACATCGCCTACTTTTGGTCCGCTCCGACCTCCCTCCAATCTACCCCTGTGCTTCTTTCTTGAGAGGGATGGGTGTTGGGGAGGGGGATTGGGTGTTGCAGGGTTTGGGGAGGGGGTGGGGTGGTTTTAGTGCCTTTTATGCATGTTAGTGATCGCAAAATCATTCGGCGGGGACCATATTTTACCGCATCGCGTACATACGAGTCGGCCTTGTGTTCCTTTGGTTCAGGCAAACACAAGTTCGAAAGGCAATTCTGGAAATAAAACTGACGGTGGAAGTTGCCACCCTTATAATTTTTCAAGGCCATGTTGCTTAATTTTCGGCAACAGTCATTGAAACCTCCGAGGAATAATAAATAGCTGCAATGCGAGATGTCTTTATTTGCAATGTAACATACACAGAGGAGTTCATGAATAAACATTCATTTATCCACTGTATTCTTTATTTTATGAGTTAGGGTAACTACAAGAATCAGAATAAACATAAAATGAAGCAGGCCCATAATTGCGTATGGATATTGGGGGTTCTTTATTTGTATGTTTGTGGCCGTTTGTTTTGTAGTAGACACGAACCATAAACAAGGTCCAGCGAAGAAGTTCTGACAAAAAAATTAGGGACAAAGTCTATTAGTTTAGTTTGAAAGGTAAAATCCATCGCCGTAATACTGGAGTGAAGAATATACACCGATGTCCTTAACAAGGAATGGCACCACTAAACCCCCCCCTCATAGTCATTCATATTTGCCCTCCCTTCATTGGGTGTTCCTTGGTGTAAGACCTTGATGAAAGAAATCAATTAGCCTATACGGAATGAATGACCACCTATTTAACCCCTTTAAAATGTCTATATTGGTTATTCGTGCAGAAATTATATGAAAAATAAACAAAACCCATCTGGCTGATACCAGTACGTTTATAGGAACTTCATTGAATTAGAATATTCATCGAATAGAACTTCATTAAACAAAAATGGTGATCTATTAAAAAACATGTAATAGCCGTCATCAGTTTTCCACGTGCATATTGCGTATTTACATTTGATTTGCAAAATCACAGGAATATGTGACATTCATTGGCATGACCTTGTGTAGAGTGCTGACATCAGTGGATGATTCATGAGCTTATTGTTTCATTAAACTTTTTTAAAGGAACCTTCGAAAAAAGTCTCAATCTTATGGTATATGTATCGTGTTGCCGTTTTAAAAGGGCATTTAGTAATCCCATAAGCCTTGGGCCCCTGTCCACTGGAGTTAGCGTAATGACAGAGATTTTCAGAGTAATCTAGAAAAATGTTCACTAATCTTGTGCTTGTAAAGGGCCTATCAGTGATTTGCAAATTCCCCTAATTGTTGTAGAAACACGACCGAAGAGTTTCAAAGGTTTATTGGACAAACAAGTAGAAGAGGGGAATCAAAAAACGTGAAGGTCCCAGGAAAGGCCCAAATGCATGATGTGTTTGTGTCAAGTCGACAAGGAGGGACTAGAAAGCATTCAAGATGTGGGTGGTGGTAACACATTAGTGAAACTATGGATTTTTCAGAGAGGAATAGAAAATTCCAGTGGACTGTGTGAATCTATTTAATGACACTGGGACTAAAAAAATAGTGTCCTATGAGGTCACTTGGGTAGTGATTCTTTTTCTGGCCCTATTGGAATGGAAGTTTCCAGTCAAGATTTGGTATAGGTTATCATCTCATTTCCTGGGACATCCTTTAAGTTTTGGAACTTGGCTCCTGAAGCATGCCTACTCTAAAAAAAAAAAGGCCAATTGGGACAGAAATCCGTCCCAAATTGCCCGCTTTTTTATAAGAGTATTGCATGCTTTTGCGGTTTATTATAGACAAACGGGAGAAAAATACGTCATCTTTTTATAACACAAAGACACTTTTTTTTGGTATTCACTTCAGGTGTAATGTAACAATTGGTGAGCAATTCTAAATATGCAAAATTTCTATGGGGGTGGGACACGACCTGCTCGTTGAGCAGTGGTGATTTCCAAACGGAAATTGTCCCCGCCGAACGAAGTCGGGAGGGGACTATAAAAATGGCTCCGTCCCGTATGTCCGTATGTTCGTCCGTATGTCCGTATGTCCGTGATAACACAATGTTAAAACCTGGAACATTTGGGCATTATCTTTTTTTTCTGGATGTGCTAGAGGAGCCAACGTTAGGTATTTTGTAGGAGGGGATACCCCTACTCTCCATGTAATCCATTCCCCAGGGTCCTCCCTGGGTATGCAGGGGGTACGGGAAAAAAGGTCAAGGGAAAAAGGTCCAATATGCACAGAAATAATGTCAAAATTGTGTTACAATATCTGGAGTTCGTAGGGCTACGATGATTTAACTTGGTGGAAAGAAGCAAGGTTGTGAGTTCTCAACCTTGATAGATTTGGGTGTAAAATTATTCTAATTAAGTATCTAATTTGCCTAATTTATGAAATTTTCCCGCAAGGCCTGGGTACAAGGTTTTTGAGTTCTGTAACGTGTATAATGAGTTAACTGGTGGAAGGAAGTGGGGCTGAGAAGTTCTCGACTGATTAGATTTGGTGAATTTTTTTTTAGTTCTAGTTGTTACATGTGGGTCATTCTTTTGGGTGCCAGCGTTGACATTTCTTGGAATGTGAAAATACGTGAAAATTCAATGTTCCGACCGCTTTCCAGACCCCGATGGGCGTCCCAAATTAAAAATTGTGATCAAATGATTTTTTCAAAAATAGTGTGCCACATTGAGTAAATTATCTTATTTTACTACAAATTTAGTGAATTTTCAGGATTTTCTGCATGCTGAATTTTAAGATTTTCTTGGTCATTTTCGTGAGTAACCACTTATTTTGGCGGTAGGGATGGCCAAAATTAAGGGTGGACTGGTGCAGTTTAGTCGTCACTTTTAGTTGATCGCGATATTCGGCGGGGACATATTTTTACGCATCGCGTAAAATACGAGTTCGCCTTGTTTGTGAACTGGCTACGTGCATTTACTATGGACAGTCTTGGTCCCAGTGACATTGATCATAAATCATCTCTTAAACCTTGTACAAAAAATCTCAATAATCGTGACGATGTTAGAATACATGGCTTCAAAATCGTGTTTTTTGTTTTTTTTTTTCCCCAGGGGTTAGGGGATTAACAACTGCTGCAAAAATATTATAATTAAATATTGGTTGACCAGATCGCCTTGAATCAATAAGACTAGCACTCGGGTCGCGGCGTTTTTGATGCCGATTTGGGTTTATGTTGATGTTAAATGTCCTACTCCCCCGGACATATTCTTGAAAAAAATGCGGGCGCACTTTACTGGAACTGGTTACTCATGTTTCTTTAAATGTCGTCAACTT
>JAMKCH010037654.1:0-14127 GCA_023653785.1 Ophioderma brevispina | reverse complement strand
CAACAACGAGCGCTTGGTAAAATTATTGTGATAGGAATTTTGAAGTCTTACTTCAATAGATTAAAACAACAAGATCCATTTCTTTCCTATAGATGAAAGAAATTCATGTTGCGTCATGCATTCAAATGCTTAAAGGCAGAAATCGGACCAAATTGATTTTGCACCTCATATTTAATGAAACATATCTGGTATTCACACAGCAGATTGGATGAAGATAATGGCAAATAAAAACTTATTTTATCAGCTTAGAGTACCAATAAAGACCTTATCCAGAGTGTTGACTGTTAACATTTGGGACAGCATGTAGTAGCCTATGGGACGCGTGGGAAATAATCTTTTGCCCATAACACGAGACCGCAAGGTCGGATCAACCAAAGTTGTATAAGCTTTTCTCAATGATATGGCTCGTGAAGCTGACTAAAACAGAAGGTGCTGGAATCACGAATTGCCCCTTTACAGCATTAATGTGTCAGCACGGGGTTGACACATTGGTTTGGCTATTTCAAAGTCAACAGTATAATCACTTTTCTATAGGTGAAATACTCACCAAGACTTAGTATCATATCATAGCTGGTGCACTGGGAAAATACGCCAAACCAGATATATGCTGAGAATACTGAATGTTACAACAAGGCGTTCTATTTCCTACGGCGAATGCCATCTTTTCCCTTCATCGGCGTCTGGTAGTATACGCCCAACTGTTGATGAAGATTGCTAAAAAAGTGATATCGGTTTTAACCGGTACCACGGTTGAGCTTTCCTAAAGGTCACGAATAGACTAAAGAAACAAATTATTGGTAATTTCAAATATAATACTAAATAGCAGATGATCATGTTGGGCCGAAAGCAAGGGCCGAGTTCAACTTTGAAGCAATGAACTATACTCATTCTTTTTTGTTTCTTTTAAGTCGAAACAGAATTGGCCGTTCGGTTTACCACTTCCATGCTATGCCTTTTCAAAGTTGATAATGAAACACACGTGTGTGTTGGGTCGTATAATATGAAAATGGATATGTTTTTGCGCCAGCTGAGAAGGGACAATTCACAACTTCCAAAGAAACATCTTTGGGGTGTAATTACTCTTGATAATTTGACAAATTAAAAAAATAGGCGCTATTACACCGGGGGGGGGGGGGTGTTCTTGGGTTTTGGTCGGGTACCCATGCTCGTTGTTGCGGTGGCAAAGAAAAAGAGGGACTAGCTCAAAATGCGGGACTACCGCTTAGGGTTATAAAATTCACATAATCAAGTTCTAGTCCGTAGGGTATCAAATTCAGGTAAGATTGTCACTGGCTCCATTAAAAAACACAGGAAAATTAACTTTAACTTTCAGTAAAATAACCCTGCAGTGGTGTTAAATTTTTCTACAGTATACAGTTGTTTTATTTTTCTCATAGAGTGGTTCTTTAAAAGGTATATTTTTATTCACGTATGAAACAGGTCCCGCTGGGTATACATTACTGCACATTGGTCCCGTTAGGGGTATATTTCACCAAAACGGTATAATTTAACTGAATACGGGTCCCGTTAGGGGTTATATTTTCACTGAAATTGGTCCCGTTAGGGTAACTTTCAGAACCCCTGGAACGAGCATGGTACCCAACAAACCTTTGAGAACCCCCCCCCCCCCCGGGCCCCGATCATTTTGTAAATTATCAAAAGAGTAAATTGCCAAATATTTCAAATTGTGTGCAATTTAACTCTTTTTTAGAGTGGGCTCTGTCTTTCTAATAGGTGCGAAATTCCATTCTTTTGTATTTATGAGAGACATTTATTCCCCACAACTTGTATAATTTGTTACTATGTGGAATATTTACAGAATTCATAAAAAGTTTTTACTTAATTAGGTTAAAAATTATGAAGGGTCTTTGCCAACATCATATGTGCATTTTTCCCGTGTGTGGTGTTTTCGTGAGCACGTTTGCTTATGCAGAACAAAATGTTCAGAAGGGAACAAAGCGTTACCAGTTGACAAAAGTTTTTGCATCACTGAGTTTCAAAATACATTTGACTGCACATTTCAGTACTCGGGTCACTTATTTATTTCTAGTCGTCACAAAGTGAAACAGATTTGCTTTCGTAATTAATTAAACAAGTGTGTGTGCGTATTTTTAAAGTTTTCACTGTGTGCAAGATTGCATAGTTGAATAATTGGATAATTGTGGGAGAGCGTGGCGCACTGGATAGGTAATTCTCTTTTGGCGCAGAAGGCACCCGTTTCAAGCCCCAGCGGGGCCACTTGCTGGGATTTAATTGGGTACTAAATTCTGGATTTGATTTTAAGAAGTATTGATCAAAACTGGAATTCCGCTCTCCCCGTGGTGAATTTGGACTTGGGCAGACGAACCATGAGAATACCCCGTTCTTCGGTGGAGACGTTAAGCCGTCGGTCCTATACAGTGCGTATCAAAAAAAAAGCAACAGGATTTGTTTTCAATTTTGTGAAAATATGATTAAGTTTACAGCAACAGAAATAACACCAACTTAAAGCTACACTTCTCCTATTTCCAATGATATGTTACTCGCCCATACACGGTCATGGATGGCTGAGTAAATGCCCTCTCTTGACAGCAAGTCAATTTTGGTTTTGGACCAAGTTTTGGACATTGAAATAATCTTGTAGAAATTAAATAAACATAATGGAATTTGCAGTAAATAATCTCAACTTACCATTATCTTCTAGAATCTTTAGGTTGAACTCACACTCCATGCCCCTCAACATGACCTCCACCTCTCTCTACACATAGGTGAGCACGCGTCTCCATTTCGCTAACCGCTCTGCGATAGAAGGTCAACTAGGAGCGGGTCAGAGAAGAGCACCTGAAGACATGGATGGCATAGGTAGTTTGGTCCAACAGATCATTTAGAAAAAAACAATATTAGAAAATATTGATTTTTTTATTATTTGCTCACCTCCAACAGACGCAGGGGAGTATTGGAAAAAAAATGGCCCTTTAATTGTTAAAGGAATTACCTTTTAATAGGTAAATGACAGTAAATTAAAGACTGGCCCTTTAATTGGTAAATGAAGGAATAACCTTTTAATTGGTAATGCAGAAATAGCCCTTTAATTTGTAAATGGTGGAATGGCCCTTTAATAGGTAAATAAATGAAGGGAATGACTAATTGGTAAATGATAGAGTAGCCCTTTAAAAGGTAAATGAAGGAATGACCCATTAATTGGTAAATTGAAGGAGTAGGCCTTTATTTGAAAAATGAAGGAATAACCCTTTAATTGGTAAGTAAAGGAATAGCCCTTTATTTTGTAAATGATGGAATAGCCGTTTAATTGGTTAACACAGTAGTAGCCCTTTAATTTGTAAACGATGGAATGCCTAGAATTGGTAAATAAATGAAGGGAATGACCAATTGGTAAATGAAGGAATGGCGTTTTAAAATGTAAATGAAGGAAGAGTCCTTTATTTGGTTAATGAAGGAACAGCTCTTTAATTGATCAATTAAGGAATAACCATTTAAAGCCACTATCAGCGATTTCTTCAAAATGTAAACAAATCGCGCCCCCTATCTTTCACCAAAGTCACTTTTTTCACTGTTGTATTGGAAATGGTTGTATAAAGACCCCTGTTATTGGCTAATCCAAACACGCCATATTTGTCAAGAAATGACGAATTTTATGCATTGTTTACTAATTAAAGTCGGGATCCGACTTTTATTAGTAAACAAAACAGTCATAAATGGCATCTTCAAGACCGCTTTTAAATGCTTTAGTGCGTGTTTTTCGCAAAAAAGAGTATTATAAGGTGTTGATATGACCTAACACTAGCAATTTAGACACAAAATCGGCATTTTGAGTTTGGAAAAAATGACTGATAGTGGCTTTAATTTGTAAATGATGAAATGGCCCTTTAATTTGTAAATGAAAAAAAATAGCCTTTTAATTGATAAGTGAAGGGAAAGCCCTTTGTAATTGGTAAATTTAGGAGTAGCCTTTTACTTCGTTAATAAATGAATTTGTTATTGTTAATGATAGAATGGCCCTTTAAAAGTCAAATGAAGGATTGGCCCCACCCCTATCATACCCTAGGGGTTTCCCTCAGGCTACAATATATCTAAGTTTGGCTACTCCCGGGGCTACTCAAGCTAAAAAAATATCTTTCTAGTGTGTAAAATGCCAATTTAATAGAAAGAAAACAGATTTTGGGTTATTTTGCTTCAAAAAAGCTCTGAATTTGGCAAAAAGTGAATTTTACTGAATAATGCACCACTAGCAGTCTCTACAACAGGGCAAATCTGAAACTAGATATTTTTCTAAACAAAATGAGATATCCCAAACGGTTTGTCGAATGGGATCATCAATTTTTTTAAGTCGCCTTTGGCCATTTGCACAATTGTATTCTTGAATGATATTGAAGGTTCACAAAAAATACCAAAAATTACATTTTTGCCCAAATTTGGACATTGTTACCTTATTGGGGCTGGTTTAGCTTTAAATTGGGTTTCAATTTTTTTTTGGAATAAAAAAAAAAAAAAAAAAAAAAAAAAAAAAAAAAAAAAAAAAAAAAAAAAAAAAAAAAAAAAAAAAAAAAAAAAAAAAAAAAAAAAAAAAAAAAAAAAAAAAAAAAAAAAAAAAAAAATGTCTTTTTGGTTTCTTTTAGGGTCACATTTGAAAGTAGACATTCATACAAACAAAATGAGTCCTTGTTTGCCCTTTTGTACCATTGGATTCTTGAGTTATATGAAAAGTTTCCAAAAACTACCAAAAAATCATGTTTTTAGCCCAAATTTTGACTGTTTTTCCCTTTATTGGTCATGTTTTGAGAAATTTGCCTTTCCAACTATAGTTCAAATGATGAAAAGTGTGCATACCTTTAATTTGATACCAAAATCATCTTTGTAGTGTGCAAAATGCTAATTTTATAGAAGAAAACATATTTTGGGTTATTTCGCTTTAAAAAAGCTCTGAAATGGGCAAAAAGTGAATTTTTACAGAATATGTACCACTTTCAGTCTCTATAACAGGGCAAATCTGAAACTAGACATTTTTCTGAACAAAATGAGATATCTCTAAAGGTTTTGTCAGATAGGGTCATCAAATTTTGGATTCAAGGCTCTTTTTAGGCATTTGCACAATTGCATTTTTCAATTTTATTGAAAGTTTGCATAAAATACAAAAAATGGCATTTTTTGCCCAAATTTGGATATTGTTACCTTATTTGGGCTTGTTTAGCTTAAAATCGGGTTTAAAATTTTATTTTTGAAATAAAAATATCTTCAACTTGATACAAAAGTCATGTTCCTGCTATGTAAACATTAGATCTTATATTGGAAGCCAGATTACTATATATAGTGAGGTGGGACAGGGCTATTTTTATCAGAAATGCATAAATTTTACAAAATATTATGGTTCAAACAAAATCCGGTTTCCATAGCACAAACTTCTTTTTGTTTCTTTTTGGGTCAAATCTGAATAGACATTCTTACAAACCACACAAATGACACCTCAATTGCTCTTTTGTACAATTGGGTTCTTACATATATAGGGAAAGTTTCCCAAAAAATACCAAACACTTTTTTAACCCAATTTTGACATTTTCTCCTTATTTGGTCAGTAATATAGCAATTTGTCTTTCAATTTAAAATTTAAAAATGATAAACGTGTTATATTCTTTAATTTTTGATACCAAATTATCTTTCTATGTTTAAAATGCCAATTTTATATAAGAGAAAACAGATTTTGGGTTATTTGTGCTTCAAAAAAGCTCTGATTTGGGCAAAAGTGATTTATTGTAGAAAATCTCCACCACTTTCAGTCTCTACAACAGGGGCAATCTAAAACCTATAACATTTTTCTGAACAAAATGAGATATCTCAAAAAAGTTTTGTCCGTGGGGTATTAAAATTTAAATTTACGGCACTTTTTGGCCATTTGGCCGCTCACCTACTAATCATTGTCTCTGGGGTCGTAATGCCTCAAACTCATTGATTATCCTCAGGCGAAGCGTGCAAGGGCAGGAGCGAGGTGGTAACAAATGTTTGGCTTTTGAGGTATCCCAAAGAAAGAAATCGCCAAACGTCCCGATCCGGTTATCGTGGTGGCCATTCCAACATTATTATGCAGTGGCAATCACACGGTGTCCCAAAGACCTCCACCAACCTGTTCCGACCAGCTATCAGTCCTATGGGTGGTGCCCCATCCTGAGCCCACCATACCGAAGACAAAACCCTCTCTCTTGAACTGGAAGTTTGCCATTAGTTCCGATTCACATGCTGATTCAAGATTTCCAGGTAGCCATTTCCGTTTATGGAGTTGTTCTCGAAAAAAGAATGGCCCCAATAGACAAACCTTCCCACAAATGCCCACCCCCCAAACATTCCAGCTTCTCTCGACTGAAGAAGTTAACATCAAAATTGAATTCTGGAGGATGACCTTTAAGAGCGTACTCCCGAACATTAAAGAATTTATTGCCATAAATTATCGGCAAATATATAATGAAAATCCCTCATAAATAAGACGTAGTCAGATTGGTTTCATGCCATTGGAGTATTCCTTGCGAAACATCCAGATTATTCCGACAAATATCACAACTGTACAACAATTATGGAAGCTGCATCTTATTTCCTTTTTTCCCTTTGCTTATTTACAACGCGCCACGCAATACCGAACAGAAGACAACGTGATATATTTCGCTGGCTTCTGTTTCGTGCATGCGGCGTTGTAAATAGGCACAGGGATAAAGATGGGCAGCTTCCATGATTGTTGTACAGTTCGTGACATTTGTCGGAATAATCGGAGTTTTTCGCAAGGAATAATACAATGGCCATGAAACCATCTGGTACGTCTTATTTAGGGCTATTTCATTATTATAGTGCCGATAGATTATGGCAATAAATTCCTTTAAAGCGACATTCCATTCATCCAAAAAAATTTCCTGACAGTGGTAAAGAACCATTGACAAACGTCGGTAGTCGTGGCAAGTCCGCAGGCAGAAGTTTGTGCCGAAATTCATTGATATGGATGCCATCTGAGATCAAGTTGGTGATACGAATAGTGCAGATGGAATCCTAGACCATTTCTTCTAAGAGAAGATCCGTGTGTATCCCACGAATCAATCCGTCTCTTTAACACCATTTCAATGTGTGTAGCATTCGGGGCATTCATAATACATGCATGCGTCCCCGTTCGAAAGTCACACCATGTGTTCGCCTGATAAAGACAGTAATGTTGACTCCTTAGTGATTTGAAGATGGATCCAATAAATCATTGTGTAAGGAGGATGGCCCGAATTTAAGGATATATGAGTTTTCATCTTGATAGATTGACTTCACTCCAAAACCCCATCTGTAAGTTTCGCGCGATATTTCAATCCGTTTTAATGCGAGAGTAAAAAAAAACGTTGATTTGTAAAAGCCATAGAGTACTGGTAAAATTAATATTGTCGCCAAAAATGATGCAAATTTTCGCTCATAACTTCCAAACCAAATATCCTTTGGCTCTAAGATTTCACAGGGTAAGTGAGGAAAAAAAAAAATAGTAGCTTCTTCTGATACCAAAATTTGACAACTTCCGGTAAAATCTGGGGCTTCTGGGAACGAGGCTATTAGCGATCGGGGCCATGGACCCTTTTCTAAAAATTCTTTATGTTAGGTTGCTCTGTTCAACTAAGGACTCACAAAATAATCATAGTCCCCAGATGAAAATGGGGTTAGTCTTGAAAATTTTCTTGAAACCAGCCAGAGATCGATACCCGAACGATCTTTTCTCCCTAGGCATGTCCGTTTATCATGTGATATCGCATCTTGAAAAGTCGGCGATTGCAATGGCATTGGCTCGTGGATAACACGGATCTGATCTTATTTAATCTGGCACTAACGTTTCATGGATTCTGCTGCAGGAGATGTCTAACTGCCTCAATGTTCTCATGATCTGGAACGTCTGTTCGTGGCCTTCAGGGAATTCCCTACGTGCGATTAGACTGCTTCCGGTAGCCTGTACTTCCTAAAATTCGCAACCTCGGTGCTTCTGTGGGAGGGTTACGTTTAAGTTTTGGGTGCGAGCCATACTAGTTACCCCAAAAGACCCTTGCTCTGAAGTCAATTGAAGCATCTTGGACACTGATGAAATTACTAAGCATGCTACTACACGGCTTTTTGCTGGGCTGAACCTCTGACACGCAAAATCGGCGGGTGAATTGGTGTGGCGTCATAACAAAGTCGATTTTTGGACGAAAAATTCCATCCGCAAAGTGTTTTTCAGAGGGAAGTCCACTTGGACACCCAGTATGCACCAACGAGAGTGCAGAAGACCTTAGGCATTAAGTGTAAATATGAGATATTTATCAGGTCCAGGTGAATACAAACTTTTCAATGTTAACAGTACAAAATTTAAAAAAATCATGACAATAATTTGACATGGAGGAATACGAATTCTAAACAACATGGAAATATTAAGGCTTTAAAAATAAGACAAAATACTGAAAATCACTTATAAAAAATAAACATATCAACTCAATATAATACAAAATATTATTAAAGTAGTTAAAGAGTAAGAACTCAGTGAAATGTTATTGTACAGAGAGAGATGTTTGTAATTTTAATTTAATAGTGTGATTGAAGTCCTTACAATGATTGATTTGAATTTTCGTTGATTTTGTTTAGAAACAAGAACCCTAGGACATGATACGTCCCTGCAGGTCAAACTTAACACATATATACTTTCCTGCCACCATATCCAACGTGGTGTTATGTTACACAACCTATTCGTTAAAAAAAAGTGCCCCACCAGATTTTGACTAAAAACAAAATGGCGGTCAAAATTCCAAATTTTTTTAGTAAAAATCGGCTCTAAAAATGTTATATTTCCGTACGTTAAAATTCCACACAAAATTATCAACCCAAATGGTGTCTGTGCATTGATACTATACATTGAGTTTATTCTTAGGATATGATCGTACTATAACTAATGCATCGTTAGCTTTTTGAGAAGCTCTACAAGTAGTGATTTTTCGTCCCAACATTGTATTTTAACCGCCATGGGTTTCTTATTAAAATCTTAAATGATAGCACCAATGGTGGCTGATTAAAGCACAACAGTATTTAATCACGCATCGTTAGGATTACACTCATTAAAAGATAAAATTTTATCGTTATGATTTGTATTAGGCAATTTCAAACAATCGGCTATTAGTTGCTAAGAATAAGAACAGTTGTAATTATTTCGACCATCTGTGGCCTTGTCCTCAGGTATTCGTGTGAATTTTGTGTTTTAGATACTACTATTGACTAGAAAATCGTTCAGTTAATTATAATTATGCTTCTACCACACTTTGTAGCTGTTATATGCATTTTCTATGGTTTACATTACTTGGCGGCCAGTTGGACGCCCTTTTTTAATGATAAGGGAAATATAACTATGACGAGAAATCAAAAGGTCCAATGATTTTTGTTTTGAAATACTACCTTTTCTGGATGTTATACACCATTTGTTGAATTCATTGATTTCTGGCGGCCATTTTAGACACGGACGTCATACTATAGCATGTTGGTACTTATTTTGGTATCATGAAAGAGGATTACTTTAGTTAATCAAACTTGCCACCCCTAGCCATACCCCCTTATAGGTGGGTAGTGCTTGTTTTGTAATTGGTGTATATATCCCTTGCGTCCCTGATGAAAATACAACCGGAACCATCACAGCAGAGGTAGCGTTATTTATCCTGTTAGATCTACGAGTAATTTCCCACTAACACAAGGCAGTGTCCGCCTGTGATGTTATGTAAAGTGGGCAAAATGGCATTTATGGATTAAGGGATATATTAAACCTCCCGGGTGTTCTTTGGGTTTTGGTCGGGTAGCCATGCTCGTTCCAAAAAAGAGGGACTAGCTGCAAATGCGGGACTACGGGGGTTATCAAATTCACAATAAATCAAGTTCTAGTCCCCTATGGGTATCAAATCAGTTTGATTGTGACTGGTTCATATACAAATAGGAAAATTAACTAAACATATTAAAAAACAACCCAAATTGTAATTTTTCTTGGCGTAGCACACTCTGTCATTTTTCTGTATATTAGATATTTTAAAGGTATATCTTTTAATTCCACGTATTTAGAACATGTCCCGCAAGGGGGTATATTTTCACTGGCAATTGGTCCCGTTAGGGTAGATTTTCCTGAAAACTCCGCCAAAAAAAAACGGTCCCGTACGGGGTATATATTTTTCACAACTGGAAAATTGGTCCCGTGGGGTCACCTCTAACCCCTGGGACGAGTCATGGGTACCCACAACCCCTGAGAACCCCCCCCCGGATTAAACTCGACGTCATCCTTTTCAATTCGATGTTCTTCATAATATTATATACTACGATCTCATCTATAGAACTGACACCATCCATACGAACTCGAAGAGAACACGCTTGTGGCGTCCTATACTTTTATGTAATCAAATTGCAGGTGGGGCGGCCCACGAAATCTGAATTTCAGACGTCGCCATTGGGTTAACACGTAAAAGCGAAATCTTGACGAAAAATTCTGGAATTTTTTATATGTTGTCAAGGAATATTTTCTTATTCCAAACCCGTTGGAGTTGAAGAATCAACGCCACTGGAAGGGTTATTTCTGTTTTTTTGTATGAATACGAACGAGGACGAGGTCGTATTGGGTCATGAACACCCATGATGAACCCACATCAAAGCACCCAAATCATTTTTTGGTTTGCACTCCGTATTGCTGTAATTTGTTTTGATATTTTTGGTGAGTTGCTTATACTGAATGAGGCTTGGCCACCACCGCCTGGTACATTGTTGCTTTTACTATCCAAACCGCTGGTTTAATTCGAAGTGGTGTTGAATAAAATTTCCTTTAAAAGGAAGGGGCCCCCCAAGGAGTGATTCTTGTTTGGGTTTTCTATGTGGTTGGGAAATTACTTAAGTAAGAAGAAACGGTAGACACAATATCATATTAATTCGTGAAGTTTTTATATTGCAATTTGCTTCAGTACAAAAGTCAATTTTAAATAAGTTAAGATATAATACTATATATATATATATAATATTATATAATATATATATATATATTAATTATATTATATAATATATATATAATATATAATATAAAATATATATATATATATATTATATATCGTAAACAGTACTGTATTTGAGAAACACACATACTTTTAACGCGCTCTTGAGAGATACAATCCCTTAATGAAACTGAAATTTTCACAGAAGCAGTAGACTACGGGACAACGTTTTTAACTTTGCAAATTTTCGATGCTGTGCGCATCTTTATCAGGCATGATTTAATAATGGTGAATACGTTACACAAAAAAAAACAAACAAAACAAGTGTAAACACCGAGGCGCGTGCTTTGTCGCATAAATGTGTATAAGGTAAAAACGCGCGTAAAATGCGTGCGTATATGTTGAGACCGCAAAACATCAAAGCGTACTGGAGGGTGTGAAGATAAAACAAAGATTTTATTCAATAAGATTAAGTCCATGTGGTTGGTGGTAGTAAGTTTGTTTGATCCAGAACTTCTCACGATTATTGGCGTCTGAATTTAGACCTATGGCCTAGCATTCAATACAGTGAGTTTGATGTCTTTAACTGAATGTCTAGGAAGAGAGAAATGGGCAGCCACAGGTTTGTCCATGTGGTGTTCTTAATTTTGATGGTTGATCTGTGATTACGCATCCTTTCTCTAACATCATTACCCGTTTCACCCACATCTGTTTACCAAGATGGCACATTCTATAGGTACACAACTTGTGTGTGGTGGTGCATGTGGTCCGCCTGCTGATAATCAAAAGGACTTGGTTTTAGATGGTTCTTGATGTATCCGTGGTTTGTGCACAGATGTGTCATGTTTACATCTGGGTTTTTGACAGGGTTTGCAACCAGCTGGCTTGGACGTGAGGCAGGGTGTCCCCGATTTTTGCCCTAACAAGTGGTCCCTAAGGTTTGGGAGCCTTCTGTATGATATTAAGAGAGGTTCGGGAAATGACCTGGGCGAAGGCGGGGTATGAGACTTTATGATCGACCAATGTTCCGATCAAGGCCGCTCAGGTGGGGGAAGCGCTAGGATTGATCTTGACGACCAGGTGCACGCTGAGACTTAGATGTGATCTTATACTGAAACGTGCGTCTTCGCGCTTGACTGAGGCGGCTTTGGAAATTTGAGTCGCAATTAAAATTGTCCTTGTATTTACGGACTTTGAGTTGATTAGTCAGATTTTTGGCCTGCACTTTGAAAGTTTCCTCATCAGAAAAGATGCGTCTCAACCTTAGGGAAGGGCTGTATGGGATATTCGTGTGCAATGTCTGGGATGACATAGTGGGCAAAAGCATAGGTGTGTTTATCTGTGGGTTTACAGTACAAGTCAGTGCTAAGGTGCGTCCCTGAGAGTTTGACCATGCCATCAAAAAGGTGACTGTTGTGTGTTGAGTGTTGACTGGTGAATTGAATAGATGCGTGTATGCTGTTGGTGTATACGTGTTATGTGATGAAATTGTTGAGTTCTTCTCAGAGTGATTCCATATTAAAAAAATGTCGTCAATGTATCGGTACATACCACATGGGTTTGAGAGAAGCTGTAGTGAGAAGTTTTTTTGTTCATGCCATCCCATAAATATGTTGGCGTAAGGAGCAGGAATCTGGCACCGATATCAAGGTCCCTATATTTGGAGTAGTTTCAAATTTCATTTCAGTTTCATTTCATTTTTTTATTACACATCAAATCGGCGGGCAGCCAAAAGCTGAATTGCATGATGTGTTACAATAAAGAATACATAGAAATATATGCAATAAACATTTAAAAAAAAATGATAAGAAATTATAAATACTACCATTACAATACACTGTAGGGGAGGGGAGGGGGGAAGGATTATCACCATTCCCAACAACATGAGTTGTACTCACATTGAATCTCACACACACACACGCCACTCACTCCATCCACCCACACCACCACGACCCACGCCCCCATCCCCCACTCACTCACCACCAAGCCCCTTCACTCAGCCCCACCACCCACGCCCCCCCCTCCCCTCACTCACTCCACTCCCTCACCACACACACCCTCACCTATTCACTCCTCCACCCACCCCCCCACACATGAACAACATACTGTCATAAAATGTAGAACAATGGTTGAACAAGTAAAGTCCCAAAAAATCTAATTATTAATTGGCACAGAATCAAGATATAATACAATTAAAATGAAACTTATTTGTTTTCACAGAATTCAAAATACTGTGCACAAATAATTTCTGTATTGAGTATCCTTGTAAGGTATGGTATTGCACTATTGCCATCATCTGTCACTCTGTATTTTGGTTCTTCATTAAGACGAAATTTTTGAGATAAGGAAGTTCCAACAGATTATTAGTTTTCATCATGTGAGGGCGATTTTTCTCACGTTTGTTAGAGTGCTTCTCGACAGGCAGTGAGCCAATCGTGCTGTGGTATGTTTGTGTAAGGGCCTTTAAGAGTACTTTTCTGAGAAACCTGCAATAATGGCAAAATTGAGAAAAGTTGGGGGTCAGCCTTTTCAGCTCATATTCTCAAGTTTTGGATTATGTTCCCAAAGCTTTGGAATATAGATATAAAGAATCGCCAGTCCCCCTAAAGAGGAGAGAGACCCCCTTATATGGCACCCCCGCAAGTTCCTTCTCTGCATGAAAACTAACAAATATAGCAAATTTGGAGACCGTTCAAAATCAAGAAAATCATCTCAATCAATGAAACTTTGCACATGTTAAAATCAGACCACCAAGACCGTTTTTCTTTTCTTTCTGAATATATCACAATGTAAAAACCTACGCGGGACTTCCATTTTTAAGAGGGGGTGTTTTCCTCCCTAATTTTGCATATAGAGAAAAATGAAAAAATATTCATTTTTTTTTTAAAAAAAGTAAAAAAAATAAAAAATTAAAAAAAGGTTCATACCTTTCAAATCTATCGATTCTTACATATTAATGTACCGTACAAAATAGTCAAATCAAAGAAAGCATCAAATCAAATCATGCATGGAGTATGGCGCACTGTCCCTTAGGAGATACACACTTTGTCAGAATGACAGTTTCTGTTCTGGAAAATTCCCAAAACGATAATTTTGTGATTATACTAACAATTGCCAAGTCTTTCCAGTGACAAAGTATAATTTCAAG
>JAMKCH010037653.1:0-31570 GCA_023653785.1 Ophioderma brevispina | reverse complement strand
GCGCCACCTATCTTCATCAGTGAAACCTGGTCTGGACTTGAGTTAACTCCAGGACCTTCTAAACCTTTCTATGAAATCACTAAGGTTCTAGAACGCCTTCTCTTCTCCGGTTTTCTGTTTCTCTGGAGATCTTCTGGTTCATTCTTTTTGCTTTACACACCCCAGTTATGCACACAAAACCCGGTTATACCATATTGTATTACTTAGACCATTTATAATATTTATGTGCTATTTTAATGACTCAATCTTGTTCAAAGTGAATAAATCTTGCTAATTCTTGGGTCTGTACAACAGAAAGAAAGGAATTTCAATTTGACATGAAAAAATCATCAGAAGGTACGATTTACAACTTATATAAAAAAAAAACACATTTATCTTATAGCGTTGATTTTGCTGATTTGGGCAAACACTGTCTTGGCCCAATGATCGGACCGAGTGAACAGTGCCACCCACAATGTCATGCAAGCCAACTCAGCTGCTTTCCTTAACCCTTTCGACACGGGCCCAATTCTGTATACGTATATAGCACATATGTCAGTGCTTTATAAATAGCGTCACAAATGCTTGCAGGTATTTGGAAAGCCATCTAAAAGAATATCAGCCACAGACTAGGCGTGTTTGGACTTATTTAGTGCATTTTTCATTCTGATTCCGAAGCTGCACTTGTAAATTAATAATGTTGACCTTTTTGAAACAAAGTTTGGACAACTTTTGACCGTTAGGCGACTGTAGTCGCTTGCCGTGTTCCAAGGATCACATCCTTGGGGAATCCCCATTCATCTCTTGTGCAATCTATCTAGTTATAAACAACATGTGTATGATTTTCCCCCTTCAACATAGCACTAGGGGATTCCCTATGCTGTTATTCAACATAAAAAAGTGATCTTTTCCCTGGAGAAATCTTTTTCTCAAATAAAAGTGAAAATCTAGAGCTTAATATCTTTAATCAGAACAAACGGAGTCCTATATAACAACACAACCTTTCCCAGTGTCTGAGTGTAATCTTTGTGTGCTCCCTAGCCCATCGAGTCGATCAACTCTGTGGAGATCGGTTGGACGGGGACATTTGGTCATTCGTCTTGCTCGTACCATGTTGAAGCAATCTCTGACCTACAGGTTGGAGGGAAACTTTATTCCTACGTGTCTTCTCCACAAAGACGAAGACGGCTCGTTGGCCATTTTCCGGGCTCTATACGGCACAGATTAAGCAATCGGCGACCATCTCGTCTGGTTGTCAATCGTGCTCGTCCTGGATATTTTCGTGGCCTTAAATGTCCCACCTCTCGATGATGTCTGAGTATTTCGACCGTAACTCTGCTATAATTCCGAGGAAATCGCGACCGGTGCTTGTTTGTACCCTTCCTGTCGATTGCAAAGTACTATTCGGCGTATTGACAATGCCGTTGGTCGATGCATAGGCTAGGAAACCTCTGTGTCAGTTTTTGTTGTAAGGTAAAACTACTGCTGAAAATGGCTCCTTCAACAACGGTTGGGTAAAAGGGAACAACAACGAAGTCTGGACATTTATGGCTCCCAACAAAAGGCATTGTTCGTTATTCAAAAGTATGCATGGATTCAAGTTCATTTCACCTGGATAGTGGGGGGACCTTATGTATCATTTCACACTCACTTCATCTGCTTACTGAGCCGTTCAAATAGAATACGTTTTAAGTTTTAAGATTGGGTCTGAAAAAAAATATTCCAACTTTAAGAGCAACAGTGTAGCTTTCGCGTCTACGTCATAGGATCCGTATTTTCAGGAAATGAAACATTAAAGGTCCATGGCCCGATCGCTAATAGCCTCGTCCCCAGGGACCCCAGATTTTACCGGAAGTGGTCCAAATTTTGGTATCAGAAAAAAAGCTACTATTTTTCTCATTTACTCTGTGAAATTTTAGGGCTAAAAGATATTTGGTTTGGAAGTATAAACGAAAGTGTGCCCCATTTTGGTCGACCAATATTAATTTTACACAGTACTCTATGGGGCTTACAAAATCACGTTTTTAGCCCTCGCATCAAAACGGATTGAAATATAGGCGCGAAACTTTACAGATGGGGTTTTGGGGTGAAGTCCATTCTATCAAAATGTAAACTTCATATACTTAAATCGGGGCCATCCCCCTTTAACCTAGATGCATTCAAATATAAAATCGGGTTTCCATTCGTATTATGTGCTTTGTGTTTTCAATGAAAGTAAAATAAACTGTATGCTATTTTGAATGCTGTACTTTTGATTCGTTCTTTTGAGTTATAATAGCTTATATACTTACTTATACTAGCTAAAGAAAATATTAACCTAGATACATTGAAATGTAAAATCCGGTTTCCATTCCCATTATGCCGTATGGGCAAATTGAAACTGTATGCTATTTTGAATGATACATATCGATGTTTTAGAGCAAAAAGGCCCCATCTGCATAGCTGGCCCAATGTGTTAATGGTAATAAAAACCAGACTGGTACTGAACTACACCTCTCGGAGTCCAGCCAAATCCCAGTGGTATTTTGAATTTTGTCCCATCCGTAGACATCGGTTCGTAGGAGGACGTATGGGTGCCATTGGGGTCAAAAAGCCTCAGCGCAGTATTATATAAAAGGACTGGATTTCCAAGGAGGGCCAGTAGATCTGAATTTTTTAGGATTTTAGTTTTGATTTGTTTTTGTATATTACACGGGATGCATCGTGTTGGGGCGTGCGACTGTTTAAAACTGCATTTCCAAATAAATAAGTTTTATTTTATGTCATTGAACCTATTGTGCCTTAATCCGAAGACAGAGCCGAGACTTGTGGACAGTCCCTATCGTTATAACCCTTTAATAAGAACCTTACAAATGGCATCCTATTTCGATAGGGCCTTCTTGCAGTAACTCTCGATATTTTTGTTTTCATTGGAGTTAGTTCCTATACTAGCAAAGGCAGTGCACATGAAAATATATAAAGCGATTCTACGTCTACGACCATCTTAGTTACAATAAATTTATAACGTTTCATCATAGACTTTATAACACTAAGGCGGCAATACAAATGACGCGTGTCCGTAAATCTACATCCAGGCATTATTATTGTAAAATCGGACGACTTAACGAAAGGCATAAACTTTGCTTTTCCGTATTTGCTTTCTTTCTTGGTTATCTCTTCGCTTCGCCTAACAATCATCACGGAGGTAAGTATTTAAATTCTGTTAAGCGGCCCTGGCACATTTCGATCACAAAATATGAAATTTCTTCAATTTGCTCTCAAATGATAGTCAGGCCATTGGAATAACAGAGATATATTTTTACACATAAAAATACCATACCCCAAAACAGAAGGGACAGTGATAGAGGATACATCCAGGTATTTGTAGGCCAACTTTTAAGCTTTCCATAACTTTAATCACAAATGTGTAATATTACATGAATATGTTTGCATCGTACTCACTGATATTAAAAACCCACAAAGGTTATAGACCGGATCAACAGTGTGCATAGGGGGGAAACATGCATCGGCGTGCGTGTTCTTGTGGTTTAAACGCCATTTTCGTCGTCTGTGAATTTAACGTCGCCGACGACGTTAAATTACAAATCGTTCTGTTTACCCATACGGAAGCTGATTTGTTCTTAAGTCATTTCGGGTGATGGCTTTTGTATATAAAAGCTTTACAACCATGCCACAATATCGATTTGTAAAAATCTTGAGGGCCGCAACTATTTTTTTCAAATGTGCCAGTGTCTCGGTTTAAAGGGGTTATCCCCGGTTGTGACGTCAAATCCAAGCCCGCATGTTTAATACGTGTTCGAGGTGAACCTACAAAATGAATTAAGTCTCTGGTACATGGTTGGAAAATAAAGTAACTGGTCTTTTAAATAGGATGCCTTTGATTAAAATCATATATTTTGCTCGTATCTGTGAATTCTGTGCAATATAAGCAATGTTGAACACGATAAAAAATACGTGCTAAAATGGCCCAAAGTGGGTGTCTAAACGGCAATTAAGATCGTGTCTAGGTTCGTGAAAGCCAGCCGTGGAAAATGGTTACAATTGTAAGAAATTGTCTTGCTTGTCTAAAACATGTAAAATGTGCGCTAAACATTGGTGTTTAAGGGTTCTGAACATAATGTAATTTTAGCAAAAACGTGTTTAACATTTGCTATATGGTACAACGAATATAAAATTTAAAACGGAGATATGGTACTGAAATGCACTAGAAACTATCTTAAAATATACTTCTCGTGTTTATCTATTCTTTTCAGCGTGCATTATTTTTCACGAATGCACTAGTACTCTGTCAAATAATGCACGGGTCATCAGATAATGCATGGGTCATCAGATAATGCACACGGGTCACCACAAGTCACAACTTCTAGTAGCAAGTATCAATCACTTGATATCGACTTACTGCTCAATATCAAGTATCATGTCTGAATCGTATATATACCCCCTAAGAATAGTATCTACAATCTATGGTGTCAGATCTGACTTAAATGATTGTGTTGAAAAATATTGGTTTCTCGTATAAAGTATTAGTTGAATTCACATGCGCAGACCATTCCAAATGTGATTTTGTACTGTTTTTCTTTCAGAAACGCGTACACCTTAATTAACGAGAACAAGCCTTTTGTACCCTCAAAGGACAATACGTTTGACAATAAATATTGATCTTAAATATACAATTCCTATAATTTGTCAAGTTCGAAAGCCGTTCCGAAAGTTTAGCTGCTATCATGTTGCTATAAAATAGTAGGCCCATGAGAATCAAGTATACTTCAAGAAACCCAAATTCACAAATAAAATCGTTTTCATTGCAGAAACCAGTCATGTTTTTGCACATGCATGTCTGCGTTGGTCTTTAATATCTAATACAGTGGGCGTTGGAATTGGTAGAAGAAAATTCATATGCATTGATATGCAAATCGTTACTGATGGGTTTGTTTTGAAAAAGTAAGGGCAGTGCGAAAAGTCTATCTTTCTTTCAATTTCATTGACGCGTTTCATCACTAATGGATTTGTTTTAAAACTGCCAGGAGGTGCGAGAAAGATTAACTACTCTAAGCGTCGAAGAGAGTCTGATCTTTCTCGCACTTCCAGATCATTTTCAAAACAAACTAATCAACAATGAATTGCGTCAAGGTCTTTTTGGCACTATTTACAGAGTATAACTTTGGACGTGTTGGAGTGTAAAAGTGTTTTTAATTTATTTTAAAAATTACCTCAAAACTTAGATAAACTACGTTAATTATTAATATTTAGGTAATGATTTGATATTATTTTTTTCTCAAAATATATGTAAATCAGTAAATCTGATGTTATAATCTGATAAGGATAAGGACCACACCACAATGCATTCGTCAGATAATCACACTTGACCGTATGGGTCAGTGCAGGCAGCCCTGGCTGCCTGCACTGACCCATACGGTCAAGTGCGATTATCTTGTCGAATGCACTCGGCTTGGTCCTTATCCTTATCAGATTTATAACATCAGATTTACTGGATAATGCCACTTCATTTTCGTTATGACCTATATGATTCCAGACATATAACTTTTTTTTTTATATTTTCACCCAAAGAATTGAAATACATTTGCTGCTTTTTTTTTTTTTTTTTTTTCAAACTAATCAACAATGAATTGCGTCAAGGTCTTTTTGGCACTATTAATAGAGTATAACTTGGGACGTGTTGGAGTGTAAAAGTGTTTTTTATTATTTTAAAAATACCTCAAAACTTAGATAAATTACGTTAATTATTAATGTTAGTAATGATTGATATTATTTTTTTTTTTTTTTCCTCAACAATGATGTAAACTCAGGAAATCGATGTTTATAATCTATAAGGATAAGGACACACCACAATGCATCGTCAGATAATCACACTTGACCGTATGGGTCGTGCAGGCAGCCCTGGCTGCCTGCACTGAACCATACGGTTAAGTGCAATTATCCTGACAAATGCACTCGGCTTGTCCTTATCCTTACAGATTACAAAATCAGATTTACTGGATAATGACCACTTCATTTCGTTATGACCTATATGATTCCAGACATATAACTTTTTTTTTTATATTTTCACACCAAGAATTGAAATACATTTGCTGCTCAGTAAGACAGAGCAATAATTTGACACCAGTTCAACAAATCTAGCATTAGAAATTTTTGCCCCAGGACGACTTAAACCCATTTCAGGCCTGTAGCAGTGTAACTAAAATGTCTGAAACTAGGACAAACGATACTTTTTAATCCTTAAGAGACAAATATTACATGGTGTGACAATTAAACACAATGAACTTGTTTAAATTTATAATTTTCACCCTTATTTTTACAATGTTATTTCCTAAAGATTGGACTCAAATTTCTGATTCAGCACCCTTCGAGCTAAAAAAACATCTTCAAAACTTCTTCCCCAGACTTCAAGAATATGATTCTCATTTATAACCCTAAATAGTACATCAGACACTATAATCCGCACTTTGATGGTCGGTAAAATTGGTCAAACTGGCTGCATTACTTTAAGTTAGTCAAGCTGGACCGGAATGTGGAAAAGCATGACTAACGTTCGGTTAGTCAAAATGGGCAACACCTGGACTTCTTTTCTTCGTATCCAATAAAGTCGTTGGACTGGCTTGGTGGTGTCAGGCTTTATTAAACTCCAGTGCGTGGAAAAGGGCCGCGTGTATACCATGATACGGACGCTTCTAACATGGCCCTAGACTAACGATACGTTAACCATAATAAGCACATTTTTTAATTTCAATTTAAAATTTGTGAGATTTATGCACAATAGTGTTGGTAATTGTCTACATGAAATCAAAAAAAAAAACGTCCATTTGGGCTGGTACTAAAAATTTGTAATTGATCGTTGTTATTCTGATACACTCATTATAATCCATGGCTGGTATTCTGACAGGGAGAATAACTGAGGTCCTGGGTTTAAACCAGGGTAGTCCTACAAGAGGGACTTTTTTCCTTTCAAAATACTGTGAAAGTTAAATGTCACGGGTGAGAAAATTCCTCATGGAGGGCTGGAACAGCCCACCATGAGGAAGGAGAATTTCTCGCCCGTTACAGCACACTTCGAGTATGTGTAAGAAAAAATGGTCCCCTCTTGTAGGACTAACCCTGGTTTAAACCCAGGACTAAAGTTAGTCTCCTTTCAGAATACAGCCACCAATATCTATTTACTTTACCTCCTGGTAAATGGAATTCAATTTGTGCCTGCGTATTCTCAAAACTACCCAGTTTTAAAGCTTTCAAATCAAGGGTTTAATTAAGATCCACGTACAAAAAGTGATTAGGGGCCATCTAAGTCCTGCCGAAGGTGGGAATATATCTTTTATATCAGTGTTATGCTGTAGTGTCTTGAAATAGGCGATCGAAACCACGGCAAACCTTTAAGAGATGATTAAATTTTCGCATGTTAAAACAGCAGAGTGTTGTAGTCGCTTAGTCATGAATAAAGCCTTACAAAATTCATGCGTTTGTTGTGTTGAATTTGGTAACAACTTCGTTTAAAAAAAACGAGAAATGGTACAAATTAGTAGATCAGTGTTTGAGGACAAAAGGTTTTTTTCATGGTATATTTGGAAATTGTACATGCGCATTTTTTTAAAATAAATATCTGCTAAACAATGTGCCATTTTGAGGGACACAGATTTTACTTTGAACGCTCCTCCAAACCAAATGAACTTGATATCATCACGATAAAAATACATTTCTCACAATGACACCAGCCACGTTACGATCACCCTTGCTAACAAGAGTTATATTCGATTTTTTTACATTATTAAGTCTGTCGCCATTTTGAACGATATCTTGGATTTAGAGGTTATCGTTACGAATTTTTAATTGTGTATCAAAAATATTGTGTTTCAGCTTAAAAGTACCCCCAAACCATAGTGAACTTATTTTGTAAAGGTTTAATAATGGGACTCAAAAACTAAACACGTTTTAAGACACAGTCCTTCGATGTAGCAATGAAAAATGTCTACTTTGATATTCATTCACTTAGCGCTCGCTTTATTTTACTTTTGTTAACAGATCGTCTGGAAATTGAACCTATGGCAAACTACAAGATACCTGATTGAATAACATACATTTCCATGAAACACTTGGGGAAGGTGGTTTCAGTACTGTACATCGTGTCACATTCCAAACGTCTGTGAAAGGTTATACCGAAGGTGCGGCGAAAAGTATCAAAACCAACTTTAGAAAAGAGGAAGTTGAGATATTAAGCAAACTTGTTCATCCAAATATAGTATCTTTCATTGGATTTTATCAAAGCAATTCACCGCCTTTGAATACTTCTTTTTGAATACACTGCAAACGGGTCTTTAGATGACTATCTTTCTAAACACCTGTCTTCCCCACTACCAAATCAATTGATACGAAAATGGGTAAAATACGTGGCTCTGGCGGTAGAATATCTTCATACGAACAACGTGATTCACCGTGACATCAAGCCTTCCAATTGTCTGATCTTCAAAGAAAACCTTTTAAAATTATATGATTTTGGACTCGCCAAAGAGCTTAACCTTTCACACACAACATCAAGTCAAAAGGGCACATACAGGTACATGGCACCTGAATTGCATAAAGGGACGAACACAGGACATGTGACCTACTCACGGTATTCTGATATATATGCCTTCGGAATGCTTGTCTTGACAATGCACACTAGGAAGGAGCCCTTTGAAGGCATGGAATGGCAAACTGTTGTGTTCTACGTGTCCAGAGATCAGTGGCGTAACCAGGGGGGGGGCAGGGGGGCAGCTTCCCCCCCTGTGGGGAATCTTGCCCCCCCTCTTGCCCCCCTGAAAAATTGTGATTTACATAGGCCATACACTATACTAACAAATTTTAATATATGCTTGCCCCCCCTGAAAAATTGTGTGTGATTTAACCATAGGCCATACACAATACTTAACAATTTTTGTAACTAGTATGCTTGCCCCCCCCTGAAAATCTATATCCCCCCCCCCCAATTAAAAAAAAAAAAAAAGCTGGTTACGCCACTGCCAGAGATGGATTACAGCCATCTTTACCAAGCGCATGCTCTGAAGATCTGGAAAATTTAATGAAGCGCTGTTGGGCATATGAACCAAAATGTCGACCCACTATTAGCGCCATTTTACAAGGTAGGTATATTCGTCATTCTCTATCTTTTTATGTTTATAACATTGGAAGCAGGAGGTTGTGGTTTCGAGTCCCATTCAGAGCCAAATAAAGTCTAAATAAAAAGTATAGTTTGTCCAATCGACCATATTTAGTTTTAGTACTATGGGTTAAAACAGTTTAAGATAATCATGGGGAAAATCTCGGACGAAACTAATCACAAATTGTTTGTCTGGTCATATCATAACAGAAAATATATACCGTTGCTCTACATTTGACATTTCAATATGTAACTTAGAGGTTAAAGATTATATAGGCCATGTATATCATTGTTACCTTTTGATCTCTATGTGACTAAATCAAAAAAGGCGTCCAAGCCCTATATTTGGTTTTATGTAACTAACTGAGAACAATTGAGACCATGTCTAAGAAAAAATAAAAATCCGAACACAATCTGAAACATTACCCTCAAGTTGACCTTTTATGAAATTATAATGCATTAAGTGAAAAAAAGAGGTTTGAAAGATTCTACCAAAAGAAAAAAAAAACCTGCAATTAATTAACCAAGGCCAAACAATACCATATAATGGTAGATCAAAAATATTATTGATTTCAATTACAGATTTATATACGGAACAGAAAGAGTCTGGAGCGCCCTTGGCCAACTGCAAGATCACATTCGCCGATTGGGTCGCTACTTCAAAATTTGGAGCGAAGAACCTCAGAAGGCGAGTTAAGAGAGGCAACTGGAATAGCGTAGTAGTAATGGTGACATCGCAGTAGCAGATATAGCCCAGACAAAACTAGAATTTGCGGTTCTCGGCTTTCGCGGTTTGCGGCGGGGGTCCCAAGGTTAGGGTTGTTGGGTTCCGTGCGGAATCTATCAGACGTTACCTATGATGGCCAATTCCCAACTACCCATCCCAACTATACCCATGGTCTTGTTTTGGTATTACAATGATCTGTAATGCCTCTATATGATGTTGGGCAGAAGCAAGTGACGGAATTTAAATGGCAATACCTCACTTGCATAACATGAAACCTATACCAGAGTCCTTCTCAAATATACAGAGTTCCTTTCCCAACTACCCCCGGGGTTCTGTTTCCAACAGGCACGCCAGGGTTCCGCATTATGCAAGAGTGTAAACTTGCCAATCACCCCTTCCACCAAACCAACCCTTCCCCACCCAAGTCAGGTTCTCATTTCACCAAAATGAAAATAAAAATATTAAAAAAACACCACATTTTAATTATTTTTAAAAATTGTGTATTTGTTCTGATCATTGGACACTTTTTTTTCTATTTTTATTATATTTGTTAAATCTTATATTATTTATGTTGAGTCATCTATTTGTCCACATTTTGTGTTCTCTTTTTTTATTTTTATAATTGTTTAAAAACCCTTTTTCTTCGTATTCTTTTTTTTTAAGTATTTGTCTTGTTTTTTCATTTTTGATCTTCGGGTGTGAAGGTCCAATTTGTTTCACACAACTTCCAAATGTCTTTTTTAATTACTTTAATTATAGAAAACAGTCATAACACGAGACGCACAGATGAGTTTTACGTATAGACTTGTAAAATTAAGTTTAATTTTTGTTGCAGTGTTTTGCTTTGATTATAGACTGGTTCATAAGAAGATGATATGATACCTAAACATTTAGTTGCAACATTTTTTGGTAGTTTTTATGTGTTTGTAAATTATTATTACTTTTATGAACGGGGTGCACTTCGTCTGGCCCACTTTGGCCTTTTGGTCCCCTCGTTAATATAACTGTACTTATTTTTTCACTTCCTTGTATTGTACTCATGATAACTATCGATGATAAGGAAAATAAAGAAGAAGTTTAATCAATTCTATCTTTATTTTATTATTTTAAAGATGTTATTTTATTAGTTCATTTCTTATTTAGTACATGTTCATTTTAGCTATTTTAATTGAGGTGTGTTGTTTATTATTTTTTAGATTTTGTCATTAACTTTTGTTATTAATTTTTGTTTTTTATTTAAATTTGCTTATATTATTTTATGTATTTTTAATTAATGTCAATTTAATATTGTTTTTCTTTTAGGTGCTGATTTGTTATTGTCTTTTCTTTTTTATTTGTCTTTAGTAGTTTCTTTTTTCACTCATTGTTCAATTGTAATTCCTTTTGCAATTTTTTATTTGTATGTTCATTTATATTTAAAATTTACATTTTTTTTGGTTTCCATTGGACTTTTGTTTTATTATTACTTGGTTTCATTTTGGCCTACTTAGTCCCAACTCGTGATTCACTTTAAGCTGTGTAGGTTTAAAAAAGAAGAAAAAAGGGGAAAAAAGAAAAAAAAAGAGGAGAAAAAAGACAAAATAAAGGCACATCTTTCCGGATAATAAACAGCTCAAACAAGAGCCAAAAGAAACAACATCATTAAAACAATATGAAATACAAACTTCTTTTAAACCGATTTCCGAACCTGACAACATGGGAAAAAATCATGTGCGCAGGATACCTTAATAACGCGCGGCCACTAAGGATTTGAAATTTGCAAGTGTGATCGCCTCATTGGTCACCACAAGTGGATGGAAGACAGATTCGAGGTCACAAATGACACGACCAATAACAGCCAGAGACGGAATATTTACCGAGATAAAAGCAAGCCAGAATTACTCATGCACTACATCATGAACTTTTTCCCTATAGCCGTCAAAGAATAAAAACATTACAATCTTAATTGATACATTTCACCATCAGTAAAAAATCTTACAGGCCCTTTATTCCTCAAAAAGCGTACACTCATCATGTAACTAAGTTTCATCCTATTACGAACATGGACTATTCCGGCATTGGCGAGTTCGGCGACGAAAACAAACACAACTTGCCTCACAATCGCTCCAAAATTCCACCCTTTCCTTTACAAAAAAAAAAACCAAAACAAGCCTTTCGGCCCTGGAGAAGACGTCAAACACATAACATATCCAATTTATAGCTCAAAACACCACTCCCTCTATCCAAAACCGTTGAAAGATTTACAATTTCCAACTCACAAACGCGAAATGCAGTACCTACCCCCAACCAATAAGTGCACAACTTATGTCTTCAGCGACAACATTTTGGACCTCAAAAGTAGACCAATTTTAATTTATTACTAGACTAAGTCTGCTAACAAAAAGTCGGCCCCACAATATTCTAACATGAAAAAGTTGAGTGCCCACCCTCACCCCCTCACTCCCATATTCTCACGTTCTCTAATTATTCTTTCTATTATAATTCCTTACAGCCGGTCTTCATTTCCAATTGAAGAACATGGTCTCCAATAATAAAAATAAACTATATTGACAGCATGTCATCTTTAAGATATCAATTTGGTGCGATTTTTTGCGCATTACAACATTTTTTGGATTATAACATAAATCTGTCTGCACCCAAAATTAAAACTAATTAATTGTACTATTAGTTAGCAAAAAGGAAACGTTGTCAATTAGGACAATAAACAGTAGGCCTATTATAGCAGAGAAGCCCCTGGAGTGCTTTAAGTGGCCAAGGCCAATTAAAAAGGATCATGATGCATGTATCTGCACATATCCTTCAAACCACAATACACATACCACAACACACATGAGGTTAGTGAGGTTTTGACGTCCCATCTTAACGAAATTCTGCTATAACCAAACGTTATTAAGGATAATTTGGCACAATGTATTATGGGATATTGATTTGATTACACATACCCATTAAGAATGATTAAAGAGGCCACAATATGAGATTAGATCATTTAATGAATTTCACCATATCCCATAATACAATAGAGTGAGGTATATGACTGCTATATAGATCGCGATGTTAATACACTTATTACCAGCATTATAAGTACATTTGACCATTGTATTGTGGGATATGGATTTGATACTGGTTCTTCATGTAACATTCTTCAGTCCACAATGCAAGTCAAAACCAATTTCGACAAAAAACGGCAACACCTGGGTCCGATACCAACAACAAAAACTTATAGCTGGACTTCTTTAGTAAAAGATTCTTAAAAATGTTCTCTGTTAAAAATCATCGGCATATGCCTTCAGATTTCCAATATTGTTTTACATTTTATTCACACTCTCTCCGAGCTCATCATTATACATTGACTACTATGAGCACCCCCATTGGAACATGGAATATTCCACTTTGGCATGTTTGTAGATGTACTTCATTTCATGAAATAACTTGCCCTCAGTATTCATCCAAAAATCCAACTTTCCTCCACCAAAACACAACACAAGCCTTTCGGCCCTGGAATAGACTTCAATACATAAAACATATCAAATTTATGAGCTCCAAACACCATTCCCTCTATCCAAAACCGTGACAGAAGTCCAAATTGTTCTCACAATGCAAAAGGGCAGTACCTACCCAACACAAACGTGCAACTTACTGTCTTCTGTCGGCACCATTTTTGGATTTTCAAAAAGTAGGACCAATTCCAATATAAGACTAACGTCTGATAAATATGTATTTGCAATCGAAGGTGGGCCAAATACAACAACGGACATACATTCACGCCCTATACTAGAAGTCCGGCTGACGTTGCTGCAACACCGAAGGGACACATTTGTTGTCGAATAACCTCCTAATGTCAAGGTATTCAACTCGGATGGAGTTTGCATACACTTTTTCAACTGTCATTCTGAAGTGAAGAAGAGGCGCGAGCTATGTGCCACTTGGGAACAGCAAAAGTGTATCGCGGTGAGATCTGCCAATGGGAACACTATGTAGGAGGAGGGTCACAGACGCTCTGTTACTGTGCACCGTGCCTGATGGAAAATGTGTCCAAACGACTGAGCAATGCCACTATTCTTTCCAGCCATAACAAATAACCGTGAATAGCAAAAAGCACATTCTTGCTAGCAACTGGATAATGAGAAAAGTTGGGGTATTGACCACAGAAGAGCGGGAAATCTTCTCTATCCATACATTCAAAGCAGACGGCGACTCTCATGTGGTCCATTTGATTGGCATGCACGGAAGATGACAATTGGTACACAAACCAATCTTCATGGGAGTACATTTGAAGTACGTGTTAAGGAGCCATGGAGTACCCAACCCCCGCATGGGTACACCATCGCCGGTCGCAAAAGTGGGGGTAACCATCCACCAAGGTTACACACGCAGTAGCTTAACCACTCGTCACCCCAGCGGAGTACCTGCGGGGTCCTCCATGCAAATGAGCTTTGAGCTTGGTGTGATTATTTTAGTAATTTTATCCATTATTTACGTTTTTGGTGATGACTCAAATCAAATATATATGTTGCTAGCTTGAAAATGGTCAGAAAGTCGTATACATGGAATGTTTGGCGGCCCTATGTGGCAATGTGCTGCTACTAGGCGAACCGGAGGGGGTACCTGTGAGGGACTCCCCGTGGAGTAGCTGCAGTGGTACTCCACTACTGGTGGCTTTACATGGGTACAGTTCAGTCACTAGCAGCAAATGTGGAGTCACAAGATGGGTACTGCTAGTAAACATAGCTTCTATCATCCAGTGGCATGTGTACTTCGCACGTACTTAGTTTTAGGTACTGCAATCCATAGTGCATCAAGGGGGTATCCCTTGGAGTAGAGCTAATAGTAACACAGGGAAGAGTAGCCTCAAGCTCCGGGTTACACCGTGAAGTTAGGAATCTTGCTGTGTACGATTAGATTGACGCGGTTATGGAGATGGGCTGTCAGGAGACGTTGCGAATAGAGTCCTATCACAATGGTACAATACCAAGGGGTATGTTCGTGACTTGCATTGGCAACCAAAAGACCTTTAAAACCTCAAGGGCTAGTTGTGGCCAATAATAAACTCTTTGTAGCCAACTGGACATCTGTGCAAGTTTATGAAAGAGACAAGGATAAGAACAGTGCAAATCACGATACCACAGAACAAGGTTCTTACCCTAATTCTAGTCCTGAACTAACTCTAACTCTGGATGAGGATACAATCTAAATCAGCGAAAATTCGTGAAAACCTCTTGCGAATACATTTTAACACACTTCAATCACGAGGGAGACCGTGTCTGTGAAATACTCTTAATAGCATATCAAAAACTTTTGAATTATCCGTTGAGTGTAATATAGTCGGCACTGTTAGAATCGAATTTGTTGAACTCAACGGGAAATCATGTGTAGTTACGCCACCTTAATTAGCTTATTACTTCTTGGTCGAAATAAAATAATCAAAATTAGCCCATCCACAAATTTAAAAATGCAGTTTTGTGGCTTGGAGGGCATCTAAACCTCCCCGATATTAACTGACAACCCAAATAGTAGAGGGTAGTCAATAGCCCTATTGCATAAATCAATCGCACTCAAATGTAGGATTTGAGCTGGTCTTATTTCCAACATTAAGGGGAGCTAATATTCTTGACTTGTTCTCCACAAATCGCTCATCACTGTTTAGCAGATGCACTGCCTTACCTGGCCTTGGGGACCATGATCTTGTGTATATTGAATCCACAGCCATTGGGAAGTAAGCATGTTGCATGCCGAATATTTCTTTGGAAGAAAGCCAAAATCGATGACATGAAGAAAGATTGTATCAACTTCCAGCATGAATTTATCACCAAATATAGCATTAGCAGCTCTGTGCAGCCAGCAGATGTGGCTTGACATCAAGTCAGCTCTTCTTTTTATTCTGGATAATGGCGTTCCGGCAAAGATATCATTTACCAGGTTCAACCAACCTTGGATCACAAGGAAACTGAAAAGACTGGCTAGACAGAAAAAGAGAAGCTTTAACAAAGCACGCCGTTCCAAGAAGCCCAAGGACTTCCAAAGGTATAAATACCTGAAAAATGCTAGCAGAGTTGCATGCAAAAAGGCATACAAATATTTTGTCACGGACATTATTTCCCCTGATTCTTCCACAAATCAAGTAAGATGACGTCAACTCCATCATCAACACTCTTGACCAGGTCTTGGATGCTAATAAGATAAATTGAGTGGTGCAGGATCGTCTTTTGCGAAAGCCATGCTAGGCATTGGTGAGCATATTCAGGGATGTCAGTGGCATATTGCATGTGGGGAGGAAAATTGCGCGAATTAGGCTAAAATAATCCACAAACGGGCTGAAAATAGATAAAAGTGCGGAAAGTTTGACTAACAAAGGGAAGGAATTCCTTCCATTTAAGGAAAACCGGCATCCCTGCATATTGTATTTGTCAAGGTGATTCATGATGGTGCTGCAGATGAATATACTGTAGTACTGATGTAGTGAAATTGGTCTGTAGTTCATCGGCTCTTTATCTGTTTCCCTTTTTTGACAACCAGGCACAACATTAGTTTTTTTTTCCATCATTAGTATTTGCCCTGGTGGAGTGAGGCTTTGAAAAAAACCTAATACTGGAAGTAATCTAACCGGACAAAGAATTTAAAGCAGCCTGGTAGGGAATATCGTCTGGTCAAGTTGCTCTTGTGTATCTGAGACCAGACAAGAGCTTGCGAATTCTTTCAGGAGGATTGTAATGGGTCCATAGACTTAAGTAAGGACTTGGTCTTATCCATTGAGGCACTATTAGTGATTTGCTAAATATCAGAAAAATAAAAAATCTTCAACAATAAGATTTTTGGATTTTTTAAAACAGTATAGTACCATACCCTGCAACGAGTGATAGCTAACAGCAATATATCAGTCATTACTGTCACTGTCCGTACGGTCAATTACTACAACACAATTAATGGAACATGGGGATTCATATCTTTGGACACTGCCGTTTTCTCATTTTATGTCAAATTTTTCAGTTGAAAAAATACTAAGTACCTTAGGAGAGTTCTAGACTTACCTTCACTTTTCAACCATTCCTGCCAATTTAAAAATATGTTTATCCTTTGGTGAATCTTGCCATCATGTATGCTAATCCATATAGCTGTGTGCAGTCATGGATGGGCACACAAAGGAGTTTCTAACAAATACTGGATTCCTCCAAGGAGATACTCTGCTCCCTATCTCTTTGTATAGTCGTGGGTGATTACATCCTCAGACGAGTCTTGACATCATGAACGACAAGGGACTCACATCAAACCAAGGCGTGCAGACGTCACATGGGTCAGCATCTCACAGACCTGACTACGCAGATGATTAGCTCTAACAGCTGATATGATATGTGGTGCACAAGATCTACTAACATCATTGAGATGCTTGCAGACAAAGTCGGCCTAACAGTTAAAATGCCAAGAAGACGAAATGTGAGCGGTCAAATGAGGAAGACGATCATCAACCTTTCTGCACAAGAAGATGGTAGCCAACGCAAAGAGGTCAAGGACTTCAAGTATATAGGGTCCTATTGTTGCCGACAGCAAGAAAGACTTCCTGTCAGCAAGGACCAAGCTTGGAATGCAGTGCCAATAAACTACACATATTGATGGCAATCTGGTATCTTCAATCAACCAAGTGAAATTCTTTAGAGTCAGTGTAGAGGGTATTGCCGGTTATATGGATCGAGCCCTGGCCCATGAAGAAGAAAGAGCTACAGGTATAGACTGGCTGCACCACCTACACCAAGCTTATTATGCGAGTACAGAACATATCCGGGCGCGGAGCACAAGACCAAGCACAGATTATGGAAATATCCCTCCAATTTCTCTTTATGTGCTCAACGCCGGCACGATTTGCCCGGTCACTTCATGTTGCGATTGACCAGTAGTCTCAGAAGTCACATGTTGGAAGTTACCATGCCAAAAACAGGGGTCGTCCCCCTTTAACTACATTTGATGTGATTGCCCTCGTCGCAAGACATCCAGCAGGACCATCGACATCCTCCATCCCTTCCCAACTTAATAACAAACAGGGACATTTGGCGCTACATGTGAACGATCTCGCTGCGGCCGTTAGATTAGATAGAATAACTGATAGTGTCTTAAGGTGCACCCCTCCCCACCCGCCATTATGAATGTCCAATTTTGGTTAATTAATGAAATCAATACTTTTGAAATAAAAAAAAAAAACCTAAAGCCAAATTTCAAACTACCCAAAATGCCCGAAAAATACATATATTACATTATGTAACATATACAAAATAGGAAAATCGAATATAATTACCAGTTCTAAATCTTCCTCTGAGCAAGCTTGATAAAGTTTTTCAAGATTGTTTGTAGTAGAGTAGATATGTGCAATATTTTGGGGAAATTGTGCACTTTGTGATAAAAGCATGAAATTTGCCACATATCTAGGGCATGTCATAAGAAAGGTTTTTAGCCATAGGGGCATCGCAGATTTGTCCTCTGATTAAAATGGCGGCCATTTTTTTCAAAATGGCTGCCATTACTTGCTATTTATCCTCGCGATTCGAGATTGAGTTGATAAATACAGTGCTTTTAGGCATTCAAGCATGGCATTTGATGCACATTGGATGTCTTTGAAAGACTTTCGACCAAATGGGCATTGCAGGCTTGTCCCATGGCAGTAATTATGGTCCCTTTCCAAAATGGCCGCCATTAACAGCTATTTTACATATTTCCATTAAATAAATATTAGTACCGTCTTTTTTTTCATACAATCAATAAAGTGAAAACATAAGTTTTTATTATTCCTGCTAGGATGTACATGTATAAGTTCTCTGTTGGAGTTGGGCGAAGACATCCTGTAATATGCCCGTAGGATGCATTTAACGCTGCATCAACCTTCTTGGCATGGGTTGATCTTTCCAGGCATACTCCGCACATGAACAGCATAGGGCAAGTCCCGTCGATCTTAGGGTATGTGGGCGACCACCCCTTTTCGTGTCATGTTTAACCTCCGTGAAAGCTTTTTCAATCGCATGGAACTTGTTCATAGATTGAATCACGCAAATGATATTACTCCACGTGATCGTGTAGAACCTGTTTTTGCAGCACAGCACCTTGGTTTCCCTTAGACACGGGTAAATATTTCTAGGAAAGCACGAGTTGAATTTGCCTTAGAAGTTACTTTCTGAATGTGGTGGTTCCATTATAATTTGTTATGTATGTTTATCCCCAAGCAGTATCCACCTCATCTAGGGTGTGGCCATGGATGTTATACGACACTTTCATGACTTTCCTTTTTTTTGTAACATGAAGGACCTGACACTTTTTGGGATGAAATTCCATCTACCACTCCTCCTCCCACTGCTGCAGCTGATTGAGGTCTTGCTGAAATTTGAAGGCGTCCCTTTCACCGTTGATTCGGATGGATGCAGTCATCAGCAAACAACTTGACCGAAGATTCTGGTGAGATTGTATGTGTCAGGGTCAAAGTTATGTCAAATGTTGGTTATTTTGTTCAAATTGTGACGTGGGTCAAGACTCTGGGTTCAAGAAACAGCTTGTTAATATTTGACCTGGTTGTAGAAGTATATTCCAAAAAAGGGAGACATGGAATGATGCATTCATTTCACATCTTGTTTATAGAGCCATTTTAACTGATGTGTTAATTAGTTGAATTTTTGATTGAGTTTTGTTGACAAAAATACCCCAAAGATAAAAATAAAAATTCAAAATTCATTTTTAATACCGGGTTGATACAAAATCTATATTTTTGTATAAAACTATTCATTATGCAGTAAAACATGATTTGGACCCAATTTTACTTCAATTTGGTCTGAAGGACTTATTCTGTTGAAAATCTTTTTCAAAAAAATATCAAATACACCTTGCATCTTGGTTTAAAGGGGATATCAGAGGCGTACCCAGGTCTGGAGGACCTCGGGGTGCGGTAAGGGATAAAATATAGACTGATTTTGTTTATTTTGTTGCAAACTCTTGGTGTGCTCATGCTGCCTCCACACCCCAGCTCGGTATGCTGATAATCTACTAGAAAAAAATTGTTAATTTCTTTCGACTAATTTTCATTGTATATACTATAAGCAAGTCTTGCATTTTGAGGGAAGAAATATAATATTGGCACGCGGTAGTTTTTAACCACCACTCATGCTCCAGGAGCAGGTCTCCCTCACTAACCTCAAAGGGCAGCTATTATTTTATCTTTTTTGGACTAAGAATTTTTCCCTCTAACCTGAAAAATAATGAAAATTTTATATATTTAAAAAGAGGCAGTAGCGAGATTCGAACCAGAGACTATTGTATCATGAGGTTAGGTATCTAACCACAAGACCAGTGAGGATTGGTGTGCTAGATTTGGAATTCTAAATCTTGATAACATTTACGGAATAAATCGTACTGCTATTGTGGTCAGCACTCAATATAATCTGATGAATAGCTCCGCTCTGGAACGGTTGCCACAACCTATGCTCCAGGAGCATGAGTGGTGGTCAAAATCTCACACTTGCAAAATATTGATAGTTCTGTACTTGAATGCATACGTGCAATCCTTGTTAAGAAGGTGACAATATGTCCTTTAGGTAAAATTAATATCGCGGCCCACTCTTAAAGAGATAGAAAGTGATTTAGTTTTGTCTAAACATTTTCGGACAAAAAAATCAATTTTGGACCAAATCTATTATTTATTAAGATCTTAACCTTAATTTTTTCCTGGTCGATAAAAGATTGTTTGCAGTGCAAATTTGTCATTTATTCCAGCCATACGGTGCAGTGGTCAGCGGGTTGAGTTATTTGTACTTTTTCATATTTTCAAGGGTTTAACATTGCACAATTTCATATAGTTGGTGTTTGAAGTATAATCTTAATTGCATACAATATCATAAAAAAAGAAACCCTGTACTATCCCTTTAAAATGTGCAACACTTTACATTTCATACTGTGCAATAAGCAGTGTAATTGATGTGGTAAACATCCATTCTGTACCACCTTCTTGTGATTTTGTTGTATATAATTATTTTGTATTAATGTGTTCTGATTATCTGTGAAATAAAGACTTGGAAAGAAATAAACATGGTAACTGTGAAACATTGTGTCTGTTGTACTTATTAAAGTGTAATTTTAGAAATTTGGCCATTCTTGATGCATCACGCCACATTTTTGACTGACTTGCTAATTTGAGATTGTTTACTTTAAATAATCTAATGAAATTGAAATCTGCTGTCCCTTGCTGCTTTTGGTGTACCGAAAGGTAATATTTTAAATAGCATCCAGAAGTGTTTACATTTAATTTAAAAATATGACCCGAAATCTTTCTTAGTGGTCACTGCATTTCTTGAGAGTGTAACTTTTATATATTTTTCATGCAAATGAATTATTTTTGTAATTTTACTGTGCTTTAGTAATTTTCTTTGCTTTTATGTTTTTATTATTTGTGATGAATTATTTGAGCATTGAGGTAGACTAGCTCCATGATTAGAGGTTACAAAATCCAGAAATAAAGTGATCCCTAAGAAATATTGCACTTCTCATTTTCAACAATTAAATGCAAAACTCTTCTACATATATGTAGCATCAATATTGATTATTCATGTAGCCACTAACACTGGACCTTCCTTTGTGCAAGTGCAGTGTACTGCATCAATTATTGATCAAGCAAACATGAACTTTACCATTTTGATGGTGACATTTGCGATTCACTCTGGCAAGATTACCAAAAGAAACGGAATGAATGTAACGCACTTATTAAACGCAAGATTATGTAAATGAGGGTTGATCGATGCTCCGACATTATAAAAAAAGGGTGGGCCTCAAAGTAAAGACTTTTGGAATCAATTGAAAGGCAAACCAACTTACATGGCCTTCCTGGATTTCCGAAAGGCCTTCGATACCGTTTGGAGAGACGGTCTTTTTCTTTCGGTTTGGAATATTGGTATTCATGGTAGCGTGGAAAAATTAATTGATAATTTATATATGAATGTTCAGCCCAAAGTTAATTTGGTATTAGTGTCACTGTTTTTTTTTTTTTTTTGACGGTGGATGAGGTGTCCATAGCATGCTGCGTGTTGTCCCCAGTTTTAATTTTGCATATATACATACGAGCTTGCGAAATTTACTTACCCCGTCTACCGAAGGGGGGGGGGGTGGTTACCACCCCCCCCCCCTTCAGTTTTTTCCCCGGCTTGCTAAACCCCCTTTGTTTGGGTTTGGTGCCAATTATTTAATGTAAATTGTCAATTGACATGTTCCGCTCGTTTTAAGCCAAAACCCAACATCCACCGGGGTATAGGTCTATAACAGGTTGATCCCAAAGTGATCGATAGGGGGGGGGGGGGTGTTTAACCACCCCCCTCCGGATAGGAGTCAACCAACATGCCTAACACAACACATAAACACAACTTGATTGTTGGACCAATAGATGATATTTCCTCCTCTTTCCATTGATACCAAAATAGTACCAACAATGGCCTAGCTTACGTCACAATGACGTCATAATTAAGTTCGCATGTCAGCAAAACTGCCATTGCCATACGCAACATTAAACAGTGAAATTCAAAAAGGTTAGGCAAAAACAGATTTTCATGCGTTTTTGACTCTACTTGATGGAATGACTAGTTTTATATAATGACATAATTTTATAGAGCTAATACTAGGGTGGTTTAGAGTCGCTAACATTGCGAATATAATTTTTTTTATTTTTTTTATTTTTTTTATTTTTGTCCTTTCCTCAACATATGACTTCATGGTGACGTCATATGGGGATGTTAGTACTTATTTGGTACCAATGGAAGAAGAACTCTAACGAATCCTTTGGTACCAAATTTCCATGAATCGGGTGTTCAGTAACGAAAATCCCAGGGGGTGGTAACCCCCCCCCCCCTTCGGGTGAGTTTTGTTACAAAAAATGGCTTCAGGTAGCGAGGGTTAATAATCATATTTATTGGTTAGAGTCTTTGATGTTCGGATAGTAGTTTTTATTTTGGGCTCGTGATGTCGTGCTCTTGGCAATGAATGAATTTGAGCTCCCAAAAATGTTAGATCTTCCTTGCGGCCATTTTGCAGAGCATGGAAGTTAAGTTTTTAATCATACCACATCAATGTTCTTATTGTCGGTAAGCGTTTCAAAATGTGACAGATTATGGCCTTTGGGTAACAGTTTTCATTATGAAGTTATAATTACAAATATCTTGGGGTCCACTATCACTAGAAATCTTTCGGATCATCAACATATTAATGAGGTCATCAGGAAGGTAATCGTCTTACTGGGTTTTATTAAGCAGTTATTGACAGGGCAATACGATTTTAATCTTGTTTACTACTACGGTGACCTATTATGGAAGAATTTGCATTGTCGCCAATTAACTATGGACTATGCTGCATCTGTTTGGGTCCCTGGGGGTACACAAGACTGAGAAGAAACACTCAAATGCCTGTCCTGTTTATGTATCTTGGCTCGCAACCCATTGCCTTACCACAAATAACCCGTGTTAATTCTTCAGAAGGCGCCATGATATGCCATTGCACCGTTGGCCGAAGTTGCTCTATAACACACCAACAAACATTATGTATCAAGCTTCTGCCTTACATAGAATTTTTCGGGGTGGTCGCATCTTTCTGCTGCAACATACTGTTTTCATTGACTGTGGTCTGGCCGTGTTTTTAAAATTGTGGGACACACAAAATTGTTGGGGTTCAATGTCATAGATCCCGTATTCATTATCATCGTGAATGGTTAATAGTGCTTTTTAAGTCAAAGGCTAGCCCAACTAGAGGATTACTTGCTTAGTGGCTTAGATTTTTATGGCGCATCCCTGAAATTTAAGATCAGATCTAATACTCTGACTTTGAAGGGCCGTATTAGTTCAGAACTCCGATATAGACAGCCCTTGCCCTGATTAATAATGGTGAGAGGATGTTCGCCACTTCTTGTTTACTTGTAGTGCTCTTCGAATATAGAGTGGGCTTGAATAGTCGTAACTTGAACATGAGCTCGCTGTTATAATTTGGATTACTATTTTGGCAGTTCTTTGCCGCGGGTGATTTAAATGTTAAAACATGTCTTATGTTAGGTGTTCATGTGATCTTTCCAAGATGTTCACACTGATCTAAATTTGGCTTTTTTCCTATCTTTGAACCTTTTGTAAAACATATCTTAAACGTGCATGGACATAACGTGCCAACCTTTTGAAGCAATAGGGCAATATCCCTCGACGCTGCTGTTGGAATTAATTGATAGTTAATTTATTATTTTTTGATCCCAGTAGTTAATGTGCGTGTAACACATGTGGTGTGTTCTTACAGGTGAGAAGAGCGATAGTTGTATTTAATGTAAGTCTGTTATACATGAACGTGGGACAACATCAGGTGGTGTGTGTGTGTCTGTGTGTGTGTTTGTGAGTGAAACAGGGGTGGGTTGCGTTTGTGTTCGTAATGTGCGAATGGTTATAATTATAATATAACATCTAGCTGTTGTTAAATTATTTTCAAGTATTTTCCCAATTAATGTAATTGTGTCTTGTTTGTAAACATGTGCACTGTTGTAAGTATAATAATAATAACACTTATATGCGCCCCTTTTATCTAAAAAACGAAATTCTTATCCAAGGCGCAGGAACAAATTAGAAAACAAGACATTAGGACAAGTACATGTAGGACAAAATCAAAATGATGGCTGAAATAACGTTTTTCCAACTATCAAAATTGTTGACCTTTCTAAAGAAGAATAAAGAATGAAATATTAAACATAAAAATTATTGTTCCATAATTGATTGATTGATAGATTGATTGATTGATTGAAAGGGTGTAAACCAAATACTAGCACCTGATCCATTAGGATTCCATGGACATCAGATCACCACCTCACCTCATACAAGAGACCTATGACAATCCATTATGGTGTAACTACAATACTTTGGTAAAATAATTAATTATAATTAATTGGCATCAATGGCGCCTCAGCTTTGTATAACCAGGATATGGGATTAAACTAACGTTGAACAAAGATATTTATCTTGGGGCACGATGACATCATCTTTTGAATAACCAGATAATAAGGGAGTATCTAATACCTTGTGAATTAAACTCTTCCTCTGTGACGGACATAATTTGATTGTAATAACAAAAGCCCTGGCACCGATAATATTCATCCAGAAAAAATGGAATGAAGGGATAATTATTCCGATCTATAACGAAATGGGAGATCCTAAATACCTTGACAATTACAGAGTCATACACTAAATCGTGGTGTCCTCGAAGGTTTATATAGAATTGTCGCCCTGGCAAGGTAGCTTTCGGAAAGACAGGCGCTGTGAAGACCATAGATTCACTCTTAAAAGATCTTAGAACGGAGCGCCCGCGAAGACAAAACACATACTCTGGCGTTCCTTGACTTTTCAAAAATGCTTCGACACTGTCCCTGGAGACACGGTCTATTTCAAACTTTAAAGAGTTGGTATCGAGGGAAGCTTCCTTAAAATTATTATGAATATGTACAAAAACGTTAAAAGTAAATTTCTTTTTAGGATATGGATACAGATTATTTTAGTTTTTGAAGAAGCGTGAAACATGTTGCGTGCATTCCCAATTATTTCTGTGTGTACATTACGAACTGGCCCTCGAATGATTAGATCAAAACTTGTATAACAATTTTGGCACAAAAATCGGTTGTTTGTTCTGGTCATAACGACTTGGTCTTAATTGGCGAGAATGATCGTGATCTTGTTAAACTCCTTGATGTCGCTAGTAAATTTTCGAACAAATGGAAATGTGCTTTAACTACGATAAATCAAACGTACTAATTACAGGTCAACGCACAAATGAACATCGAAAATGGAAACTAATAATATTGTAAAATTAGTTAATGAGGGCAAATACTAGGGGTAGTCATAACCAGGAATCAATCAGCCCACGCTCACATTGAGGAAATCTAACTAAGGCAACCGTGTAATCGCTTATATTAAATCGGTAATTGACAGCCAAGAGGACTTCATAAGTGTACTATGGTGACCTTCTGTGTAACTCTATTGGTCCTATCATCTCCTTAAGTAGAGAGACGAATATGTTAAATCGAAAATCTACAATATCACATGGCACTAGTCTTATCTCAAAGACTTGAAGAAAATGTGGCCAAGGAATCTCTATATGTCGACCTTGGGCTGGCAAATCCATCGCCTCGCCTCAATCCAAGAAATAATCGCATGTCATATTTTTAATAGATTACAAAACACGAATAACAACATATTTACCTCAACTACTTCTCAAGTAATTTTTCATGTCGCTTATGAGAAAGCTTCCATGGGGATGGTTGCGTCACATTAAGAGAAACCTTGGTGTCTTGTAAATATGCAGACCATTTACAATTCCTATTCAGAGCATTAATTGGGTGTCCATAAATTCAAGCAGCCACGCCAAACAAAGAAAATGGATCAAAAGGAACTAGGGTATCAAATAAGTCAAATCTCTAAACACGACTCTAAACATAAAGATACAACCATCAACTAGAAAACCGTACTTACGGACGCACTAAACTTTACGGTGTAGCCTTAAATCTAAAGCACGTAAAATACACTTAAATCTTGAAGGAGAAAGAGAGCATGGAATGACACTTAATCTTGAAGGAAGAAAGAGAGCAGGAATGAGCACACACCTGGTATATATTTAATATATGTAACTCTAATATATATTCATAATTACCTCTGCTTGCCCATTATTTAAAAGGCAGCATTCTGATTGTTCATTTTACTGCCCATTATTCTGCAATAATGGTCGCCAATGCATTTTCTCATTATATCACGCTTATTTTCGGTTATGAATAGAAATACAGGTTTGCGTATTACTTTTGGGCTCATAATGTATCTTGGGCCGAAAAAAATAAAATAATGGACTTGGCTGCGCTCGTTCCCATATTTATTTTTTTCCCGACTCGGACACCTTAATCGGCCCATAAAGGATACTGGCGTCACCCTTTATTTCTTAATACTGAAACGTTGACGATTTCATGTTTTAATGCTTACACGAAAGACACGACAAAACTTTTAACTCGAGGAATCACTTAACATGAAGGTAATGGATGCAATCTGGGATAAAATTTTTCAAAGCAGGTGGTACTCACATTAGGCACCATCTCCTCCTCAGGCGAGACCACATTTCAAAGACAAGTATGAACTTGGCTTTGTTCTTGAATATATTGCAAACAGTTTCTAACTGATGCGTGGTCTTATAAGAATAAAATCTTTGGTGTAACAATACATAACCCGTGCAATCCTGCTTGCTAAAGCAAATATACTAAATCATGTATAACATCACATCATAACGAACACATGTAATACATTATAATTGATCATGTTATGTAAAATTATACGTATTATATCATATGCGTAAATGAGTGTACTCTCTAAAAAAAAAAAAAAAAACTGAATGTGTGTTTAGTAGTATCGTCCGTGCAGGTGTTTGTGCATATACCCGAGTCGTGTGGTGTGTGTTTGAGGGTGTGTGTGGGTTGTGTGTGTGACTGAGAGATGCTAATGTTTGGTAACCCTACCAACTCACTGTAAAACACTCTAAATGTCCTTCTGTTACTGTATACTGTAATTGCACAAACCATATACGGTGTGTGCCGCTGATTCCAACAGCGTTAAATCAATCAATAAATAAATAAATAAAGAAATAATAAATAAAACCCCAAACAACCAGGGGTCTGTGTTTACAGTAAATGACTGGCAACCCCGTGTGGCTTAATTTTTACAGTGTACTACTTTTTGATTGTCACCTTGTGATTGGATATTGATCTGGCAATGCTTATTCATCACAGGAGAGGAGAAGTCCTGACCTTGTGAAAATGTCCCTTGTAAGGTTTGCGCCACTTTTTTTATGATTGATCGGTTTAAAATAATCAATGGCGTTTAACAGATGTTAATGTGCACAGGACTGTATCAGATGCTTTCGGTGACCGCACTAAACTTATCACTGGTACCATTGTAATTGCCAGTAGTATTTTCAGTGCCATTTTGCAACAAACCATCATCAACGAAGGCAACCTATTAATATCAAAATAGGTTTCTCGAGAAGTAACAGTTATTAAATCAGAGCTTATCCATAGACACTTCTAACGACACAAAAAACCAGACTAGGATGGCTTTATTCTGCAATCTTCGGTGTTCTGAGAACCAGGGTTCTATTTTCCCTGACTTATTAGGAGTGTAACCATTGGGAAAGCATTCACGTCAATACCTTACGGTAGGATTTCATTAGCTCCCTCACAGAGTATAACAGATTCAGAAGGTATCTTTATTGTTTTGTTTTTCAATCTTGCAACGGGCCGAGCGACCACTCTAAATTATTGATGAGCTCCGGTCATCCTTTCCGAACATTGTCCACCAGTGGTCAATTAGCGAAATCACGATGATGTTTAGTATTCAAACAGAATCAATTTGGACTTTATGACGCACATTTACACAGCAAAATAATTCCAGTTCATTACTTTTCCCTGAAGGGCCCCAATTTCAATGCCTTTTGGCATTTCTATTACAATGGTTTCTTCATTTTTTTTTCTTAATATCACATGAAGTACTTATAATACTACCACTGGACCTGTGAGGAGCACTTGTATCTAAACGCTGTATCTACAGTGTGAGTCAGTAAAAACCCTACATTCCGAAACGATTTTTTAAAAGGTAAAACGTTATTTTGCTTAAATGTTTGCTTTGGTTGTTTACATTAAAAACAGCTTATCAGAATATTTATTTGGGTGTCTTTCGGACTTTGGGTAGAAACTAATGCCATTTTGCAGAGAGCCCCAAAAATTCTGTTTGGACACTTTTAGCCACACAATGCGGAGGACTGACAACCGACATAAATAACCATAACTCATTTATATCGCAAAGACAATTCACCTATGCAATTTCATTGTATTGATTTCTCTGACAGAAAAATATCATTTGAAATAAACGGTTTATTGTGACGTATTATGAGTAAACTGTCTTCAATCAACAAATGAATTACCATTGTCAATCAAAAAGATTCAGTTATTGAAAATCACTCCATATCATGTCTTAGGTCATTAACAAATGGAATTGCCTCAGAGATTTCTGTTTTATCATCTCTAAGGTACATTATATGCCCAAATACAGTGTAATCAGCGTCTATTGTGCCGTGTGTGTGTGAATCTAACGTATGTGTGAATATGTGTATTTATCCATGTTTCATCCCTAGTACTTCACCGGCATTAAGACTATTCTTTAAGAGAACAATCTAAAATTATATTTTTGATATGATAAAACTTTATTTAGAACAAATTAATCATATTGGTTTCGTATAGTCCGTTTTTTATTATAAATAGTGACTCGAGCCCTAGTAGTAAACTAGTAGGCAGTGCTATATACCGGCTATATACAACGGCCGCCGGTACTAAAAGCTAGATAACTATAGACAACACTTCAACTTATTTTTCTGTCAATCAACTGTCTTTGTTCCACTTATTGGTTCCAGTGTAGACGGTATAGGCGGAGCCATGCTCCGTAAAAATAACCAGCTTAAAATTAATATTAACATAACGATTGTAATCTTCAATTTTAGTAGATCTTTCAACTACACACTGAAGTTACTTAAACAAGACTAAATATTATAAAGTTTAGAAAACTTGCTTAAACTGAATGTACACGTGTAAAATGGATAATGTCGAAGCCATGCGCAGTTGTTTTTCAAGCTGAATACAAAACCTCCTGTGGTTCACTTTGATTCCAAAGTTTTCTTGTAGGTATGTAAAAAACATGAAAACTTCCTGATCCATAGTAAACAGTGGGTGATACCCAGCCATCTGATTTCTCTGTGATATTACACATTTTGTCACTCAGCATTTTCTTTTTGTAATGTCCAGGCAGGCACAGTTAATTTTATATTCCTGCAATATTCTCCCACCTTCTTATGTTGGACATAATCGGTGTTAAATATTTAATAATAATTACTAATTAAATCATTAAACCAAACGTTATTGCTACTTACTCTTACTCGAACTATTATGATGAGTCCTTTCCGAATCATAAGAAAACTGCAGAACCCAACCAGCTGTAAACAACCCTGGCTGACGAACGGTATTGCTAGATCGTATCAAGCGTAAACATAATCTCAATAATAGGCTTATCTTAAGAAAAAACTGATGTAGCTAAACACCAAATACAACAATACAAATAAGCTCACACAACACTATACGTATAGCAAGAAGACACATAATATCGAACAGTTAAATTAACTTAAACATAGCTTGAAATCAAACTTGGAATTTCTTAATACAATCATAGTAGAAAAACAAAGGGTAACAATCTCCCAAAATCCTTTCCTACAACAAAAACAACGTTACTGATCCTTTTGATATCACACTCACTTTTATGAATTACTTTACACACCTTGTAAAAATCTGCTGCAAGACTCCCTCCAGCCTAAAAGCCATTCCATCACATCTAAACAATACATCCAAACTCCATTTTTGGCGGGGGTAGCCTGCCGGGCTACCCGCTCTATTCGCCTGGGTTTTTTTGGACCTACTTTGCAATAGCAGTGTTGCCAGAAATATTCGTGCCGATTAATCCTCTAAAATCTACATGTGGATAGTTTAATGAAATTGTTGTGCATTTACGTCACCTATGGATTGTACTCATAAGAATAGGCCCAGCGAAAACCTAACGTACATTTACAAAAAGATATCTAGTGTTAAAAAGAGTAGAAATACAGGCATACAGCGAAGGTTCCCTGAAAATTTTACAGTGCTATTCTGGTTAACAGCGTCTTTAAATCGTTATGAGTGCATTGATGAACGGATGCTTAAACAGTGGGCACCACATGTAGCAATCGGGTGGCGATATCAATAATAATAAATAAAAATTCCTTTAAAAGGAAAAGGGCGGGATCCAAGAGGAATTATCCATGTAATTGGTATTGGAAGTATTACGTAAAGGATGATTATGCCTTTATTTTGTCCTGCTTGAGTCAACGGTTCAGATAATTAAAATTTAATCTTCTTTAAAAATTATTTATTAATTTCTTTTAGGTAATCAAGGGGACTATGCTGGGTGGATTCACAAATGCCCCATTATGAATGTTTTCCTTTTGATGTTATGAATAAAAACGTTTCCAAAATCTTTCACTATCCAAGAAGGTTGGATTGATTAATTGCTTTTATGTAAGTTGAGGCTCGAGGAAACATTAGTTTTAGGATTTTCAGCAACCTTTTAATATGAAGTTCTTACATTTTTAGGACAATGAATGGCCTTGGATTTGATTTGGTCGGCCATCTTTATATAAGTTTGTGCGTTTATATGGCATTTTTTAACGCAAATTAAAACTCCAAGATACTTTTGTTTTTTGGATCACCCTGAAACCGTGATAATAAACCTCAGGACTGTTTGTTTTCTACCTGCATGTCACACAAAAACATCAGGTCCATAGGTCAAGGGTCTTCAAAACGCATAGTCGACAGACAGATCTCATGTTAGTAGTACAGTGCATTTCCCTGTATGTGACTTTTTACCTATGCGCACACTTTTTATTAGAATGTGATATTTACAGTAAATACGGTGTAATGATTATTAATATGTCATGAAGAAACGAATGTTGTTCTAAGTTTTGTTATGGAATTGAAATAGTGGCAGGGGCGTGGGTGTAACATTTCAAAATTTTGGCAAATCTTAAGTCTTTGTGGGGACAGAGGTAAAATTTAAGAAAATAATACTGACAGTCTTGGTGCAATTTGC
>JAMKCH010037652.1:0-14479 GCA_023653785.1 Ophioderma brevispina | reverse complement strand
CATGTGTGATAGGCCCTGAAGCCAGAACCGCGGGAAAATAGTGTGCACTATTTCCCCTTAACCCTGTATATGAAGCTCTCCCCAAAGAAGGAAATAGCACATTGAGAATTCACCTTTCAGAAGATCGAAACAGATATTGTTTTCTCATTTATGAAAATAGCGCAATTGTCTTCAAAAAGGTTATTTAGCAATATTTCTTCTGACATGATGCAATCATATCTCTGGCCCATTTTCTGCTTTCTCTTGTACAACAGTCCCCAAAACTCTAGCTTCTTTAAAAAGAAGTAGCACACGCTGTACTAAAAATGCTTGGACAGCTTAAAACTGTGAATGCCACACCATTTATCTTGCACAAATTTCTATCAATTTGTAATACAACGTAATACATCACACTACGTGTAAAATCAAATAACTACTGTGATCGATCAAAGTTCAAAATTGTATTGCTACTTATATTTCACTCACCGCAATATAAAACCATCCTCTGTTCAGAAGCTATCGAGTGAGAAATCCCTACCGTGCCCTGTGGTCCAGGCAAGCCGGAATAAATACAATGCTTTATTCCGTTTGTTTGCTGTTTTAACACAAGAAATATCATTTTAGAAAGGAAACGCGTTAATACGTTTGTTTGAACACCACTGGCTACATGTCAATGGGAACAATTTGTTTTTTGTTCCAACCTACGCAGATCCTGTGTTTCCAAGTGCATGGGCACGTGAATTGTGAATAACAGTTCTAACCAAATTCTAATGAAAATGTGATGAAAGGAATACAGAAGCGATGTAATACTTGCTGGGGTATAAAAGGTCAGGGTGGGGGGGGGGGCGGGGGAGTTACCTGTGGTTGGGTAGGGGTAGCAAGCACACATTTTAAAATATGGATATTTAGTTTAGTTATGCTTTTATTCAAGCTTTTATATATTTACATATATTTTTAAAGCGAAATGCCAGTCTACGCTTCAACATATTCTAATACATTTTTGTTTCAAGTGAATGTCTTTCAGTCAGAAAAATGACACTTCTATATTGATAACAAAAGTACAACGTTTAATAATATCTTCCGTATGATTGCAACCATTTTGATCAGCCCACGCGAAAAATAGAAACCATGATGTAATAGTGCAAGTGTGTGTCTTGAAAAAGTAGCCAATGAATGACATAACCAAAATATTTGCAGCTATATTCTGTTCAATAATCCACCCAGTTTTTAATCGATCGTTAACTGCTTTTTCTACTGGACACACTAGTAAATCCGATTTTCTACCAGGAGTACCCACACATTCCTTTAATAGACACCTGTTTTTTTATCTATTGACTTCTCAAGTCAATACAACGTCACCAATGCCCGCAACGTCACATGCCGAACATGGTGCCTCGCATGGGTAACATTTATTAGTTAATCTTCTAGTAAGGCAATCTATATTGCAGTAGATACTTTTTTCTTTCAGACCGCAAAAACTCTTTTAAACATACTTAAATTAAAAAATTTTAGGGTGTTTTTTTGTGTTTTTTAACATTTTGTGCTAATTAATGTCTTGTGCCATGTCATTTGCATTTTGTATGTCATTGAAATAATTTATATTCTGTGTATTTTGATAACTAATGTCTTACCTTGTTCGAGGGCCCCTCTGGAAGTCAAGGTTTTGCGTGCACTGATCCCGGGGCACTGATGTGGGCTTACCCTCGTTAAGAACACTGGCACATTTGAAAATAGTGTGCCCTCAAGATTTTTCAAGTTGATATTTTTTGCATGGTTGTAAAGCTTTATAATACATTGGCCCCTCACCTGCAATTAATTAAGACCATTTGAATCAGCGTCCTTATGGTTAACAGACGATTTTGTAATTAACATCGACGGAAATGGCGTTTAAACACAAGCCAACGCATGCCGTATGCATGTTCCCATGGCAGGCACCCTGTTTGACCGGTATTGACCTTTGTGTGGTTTTAATATCACTGAGCACAGTCCTAAATTATATTCATGGTATACAACATTTTGTGAGTAAAGTTAATGGAAAACTTAAAGCACTATCAGGATTTGCTAACTTAAGAAAATCCAAAAAATCATCCAAAATCAGATAATTTGCATATCTGTCACAAGCTATAGGTATCCTACTATACCCTACACATGATAGGACCAGAGCAACCTAATAAGGATGAAATCGGATAGTTTCGTCCTTAGTGTCCACACGGACACTAACTACAACATCTAATCCAATGGAGATTCGTAATCTTGGAACACGCTGATGTTTTTTTTTTTTTTTCTTTCTGTTCTTCGCTTTTCTAATCAATTCTTCATTTGGAAAAAGTAGTTATGGGAATTCTACCAGGCTTAGTCTATCACCTGTAAAGCTTTCCTGCAAATTTCAAATACTTTGACTCTTTCAAGATATCACTGAGAGTGTCTTTAAATAAAGTTAGCCTACAAATCCTGGATGTCTTTTAAAACCTGCTTTCTAAACATCCCCATTCGTTTTGAGTACAATTAATAATATTTTATATATAAATAGATCTCTAATTCTTTCATAGCCTAAAACCTATAACTTATCATTTTGAAGCAATTGGAAGGAATTTCATATTTTGTGAAACAATGTGCCAATGCCGCTTTAAGATCATTAAAATACAGGTGTCTAAAATAATGCAATGAAATTGGGTACTTTGTTGTTCTAAGTTCACACCTTAAAAATTTGGACTATTTTTAATTATAATTGCATTGGGAATGAATTTTGGCAATTAGAGTTACCAAGTTGGAAAATAGTAAAAATTGGTAAAAAGTTAAAATTTTTGATATTTAAAATTTTAAGTTTAAAATTTCTGTCAAGAGCTGTCACAGGCTCTAAATGGGGGTCTAAACTCTAAAGATACATTACTGTTCATGAGTGTCACACCCCAGCAGCAACGGATTAAAAACCATCATCTGTCCATAATAGTCCAAAACATATATTTTTCCAAACACACACCTGATGCCCACTCATGCACAAACATGCACCATGTACACACACACAACACACACCATGGCACCAGAAGTATGCATTGAATTTGCAGTGGCGTAACCGCCGGTGCGGGGGGGGGGGAAGTTTACCCTCTGTCTTGACCAAGCCGGACGATATGGAACCAAGGCATTTTCAATCCCCTTTGGGGGGAATTTTTCAAAAAACTTAAAAAAAAAAAAAACGGGCCCAAAAAAAAAAAAATTAAGTAAATTCGGCATTTTGAGACGTGCTACTCGCAAACATTTCCGTCAAGTTCAGAATCATTGAGCAAGTACCAGGAGAAGTTATGAATTTTTACCCCTCTGACGGGACGACTTGGCATCTTTTGCCCACTTCTTGACTACTGTCCAAGCGACGCCACTGCCAGCCCAGAGTCCTCCCACAAATGCCCCCATTATGGAACATTTGAGACCTAATAAGTCCATGTGATCTCAGAAACCTTACCTGCTTAAGAACCATAAAAACCCCTGATTTTACACCATTTATCCAATTTATCATGATTACAAATGTTTTTTGGTACTTAAACTTTACACCTTTCATCCTAATACTGACATGGGTTTAGTTTAGTCTAGTAGGGGTTGCAATGCATTACGGGATTGGTTCAAAACACGACCTCGAGCCCAGCCCATCACCATGGATATTTTTGAAGGGGATGGGCAAACTTTTTTAAAAAGGGCTTTTCCCCAATTGAGGGGGAATTAGGCAAACGTTGATTTTTTTATAAAAATGTTAACTGTTTTTTTTCCGGACAAAAGAGCATTTTATTTAAGAAAACAATTTTTGCTTCGCTCCAATCACAAATTTATTTTTTGGCACTTTTTTAGCTCTTTTTAGGGGTTTCGCTGGTTTTGGAGGCTTTTTTAATACCTCAGATTTTACCAAAGATGGAGAGCAGGCATATGCTCTGCGAATGGTTGAGCACTCACACAACCCGGTTCACCCACCAAAGTCTGTCCAAGCCCAGAGACTCAAACACACTATAGAAAAAGAGATATTTGCATGGTGAATTTTTCCCTAACAAGTCCACCCTCACGAGGAGATATATCATGAGTGCTTATCTTAAATGATAAAACTCTAGGCCTCCGAAGGTGACCGTGCTGGTGCTCTACCAATGAACTATTCCTCAAAAATTTGGTGTGTGTGTGAAGAAAGCTTATTCTTTTCTCTTTACCCTTCCTGTGAAATCATAGGGCCAAATAGAGAAGATATCCAAATCCTTTCCCACAATGCAGTGCTTCCAATGGAAATTTTTGTACAGGTAGTCCCTGTGAATCGTTAGATATGAAACATTCTTAAATGCAAGTGTTGTTGATCATCCTATTATTTTAGCCATGTTTCATCTCTCCTATTCACAAAGCATCAGTACCTTTAGACAAACAGCCACTGGAGCGATGCATTGTGGGAATTAGCTACTGATATCTGCTCTTGATGGCCAAATGATGTTTAGTTCAATGTTACAAGGCGAGTCAAAAAGATTTACACTCTTTTTTGGTTTACAAATTTTTCTAGCCGCAGTGAAAGATCTACCAAGATATTGACTATTACAATATAAAAAAGATTAATTCACCTAATGTACTAAGAGAAATTTTGAATTTTGGATTTTGAACTTTGCATATGAGAATGTTATGCTAACTTAAAGATATGTACCCATTTTCCCAAGCTGTCCCCACGTAATCACTGAGGCCAGAAATTGGGCCAAAGAGACTTTGAATGAGTCTACACCACTATATCTATACATTCTTTGCTTGCTTTGACGTCTTTGATACCATTTGTCTACACCTTCATATATCAAGAAATGTCAAACATTCAATATTCTGAAATCAATCACAAAAAAAATTATATGGCATCGTTACCTTCTCAACTCTTGAGCATATATTTCAAATATGTTAAAAATGTTCACATCATCTTTTCGTGGACACTTTGGAATGCAATAGTTAAGCATCCAATGCAATACAACGTGATCCACAGTTTCATCACCAAAAAACGCCTTCATCTGATGGGAGGCCTACTTTGGGGATCAATATTTGCACATTACACCACATTCAACAATCCATCTGCCTTTCCTTTTGCATCTCAATCCTTCCTCTCCCTTCCTCTCTTTTTCTTTACACTCCCTTTCTTCGCTTTTCCTTTCTCCCCTTTCTCCTGCTTTAACTGGTACGAAACTTATTTTCTGGTCAGAAACCATGGGGGGAGAGGGTTAATGCGTCCCATTCCCCTGCCCCTGTTACTCTACTGTCATTGACTTATTGTTAAGAAATATTCTACAACATTTGAGTACGTAATTGTTACTTTAGAAAAAAAAAGCAAAAAGACAAGGTTCTTATTTTAAAGCATTTAGATAACAGAAACTCGAATTCAAATGGCTTTGCTGCTGTGGACCATGAATAATTTACAACCGTGGCCATATGTTTGTTTGGCGGGCGGCTTTACGTTAGTTAAACCATTCTACATATGGGAAAACGTAAACTTTTGAATCTTTTGTTCCATGACGTGGATAATGATGCTCATTGGTTTTATGATCAAACAATTTCCAGCGCAAAAATTTACAGAGAGGGTTCTGGGGCCATCAAATGTGAGTCAGTGGCTTCACAACACGCTCACCTGGGTGATATCCCAGCACACAGATCGATCTGTGTGGGGGGCACTCCCATCCTTGAGGTGATGCATTAAGACCCCCATTTTCAACCATTCGCTGTCACCCCCAAGGAACCCTATTTTTTGGAAGTGTCTATTGACACTATGATCGTGTCAATAACGTCGCCCGTAATGGCTACTGACACTATCATCGGCTGGAGAAAGTGAATGGGCTATTGGAGCTGTATAGGCCTACTGTGGAGTGTGCTTCTGAGATATTCGTCCGATTATGCTCCATGACCATATGGTCCACGACCCATATGGTCCTGGAACATAAATAATCTGGAAATCTGGTCCTGGAGCATAAATAATCTGATCAAATATGGTCCAGGACCGCATTTGCCATATGGTCCTGGAGCATAAATAAAAAAGGAGCATATTTGAATATGCTCCCGGAGCATATTTGAATACACAAATGCTCCAGGCCTGAGCATATATGGCCAATATGCTCCTGGAGCAGTGGAGAAATATTCTAAATCAAATACTGCTCCAGGAGCTTCCAGGACCATATTTGCCTATGGTCATGGAGCATGTGCACTAAAATTTGACTTAGAATATTTCTCCAGATTACCATATGGTCAACCACACGATCATCGTGTCAATATCCTCCGCCCGAAATGGCTATTGAAATGATCATCGTGTCAATAATGTTGTCCGAAATGGCTATTGACACGATCATCGTGTCAATAACGTCGACCCGAAATGGCTATTGACATGATCATCGTGTCAATAACGTCGACCCGAAATGGCTATTGACACGATCATCGTGTCAATATCCTCGGCCATTTTGAAAATGTCACCCAAAGACCCCATATTTTTTTTTTTAATTTTACCACTGTCACCCCAAGATCCCTATTTTGGGGGAAAATTTTGAAAATTTTCATCCAATCCACATTTTGTGTGAAATTTTTGCATAATTTTCTAAAAGACCCCATTTTTTTGGGAACCTTTTTGCAAAATTTTGTAACAGAAAAATGCCAGTGGGGGGCATTTTGGCCATCTCTCTGCTCACCCAACGACCCCCCCCCTATTTTTTTTTTTAATTTGAATAACCACCTGTCAAACCCCAAGATCCCTATTTGGGGAAATTTTGAATTTCATCCAATCCCCATTTTGTATGAAAGTTTGCATAATTTTTTCTAAAGCCCCATTTTTTTTGGACATTTGCCACTTGTAACCAGAAATGCAGTGGGGTCATTTTTGTCCATCGCTCACCCAAAGACCCTCCCTTTTTTTGGGTCTGTCACCGAAGGTCACTGAATGTTCATTTCGTATGTGATTCCCCCCCCCCCCAGTCAAGACCATCCAATGAAGATAAAAACTTTTATACATGTATGTATAATACTACATCGGGTTTTCCTCCTTTAATGCACTTTTCTCAAACTGTCTGCATTTTCAAGCTAAATTGGAACAAATTTGAGTTCTTAGACCTTTTTTAAAAAAGAAAAAAAGTCGGCGAGCTAAATTTCACAATTTCCAAGAACTCGAGATTGGAAAGTCTAAAACCTCTAGAACTATATGCAATTAGTTTTTGTTTTGTTTTAAACTGCTATACTAAAAAACATTAGTCTAGCTGCAATGAGTTCATCAAAATAATTTGTCAAATTTTAGACACAATTTGAAGTCTATTTGTGGGATCAAATTGAAATAAAATTGAAACATTATGATACCAGAATTAGTTTAAAAAGTTTAAAAAATAAATATTTTGGTGGGCTCCCTGCTGCATGCTGACTTAGGCCTATTACTTTCCATAAAAATATTAAAATTTGCATGTTACAAGGGATTTTTTTAATTGAGAATTGGGCACCTTTTTATTCATACTTTTGATAAGTAGAGAAAAGGGAATTACCCCCGAATTTTACCTCCGTATGCAGCACTGTAAATTTGCCCAGCTGGTTGCGTATATTATATGAAGTGATATTCCTTTTGAGTTGATCAAGCAATTCATCGACAACATCACTATTTCTTTTACACTCATCATCGCCCTCTGGAGGATTTTGAGCATCCTGGTGCAGAGTCATCAGATGCGCCAGAACTTGGGGGTCTGTTAGCATATTGATACTGGATCGCTTCTGCTGGTACAACCCCTGAATGGGCCCAGGGATACTTCCCTTCACTTGCGTTGGCGATTGGCTCTCCATATTGTTTCCCGTTCAGCGACATACAGCAAACTTTACATCCCTGGCCCTGCTTACATCACCGGATTGATCATTGAGCACTTGAACATGAGCACTTGAACATGAACATCTGTCCACCGCGATTATTTTGTTACATTGTTGAAGTCCTGTTATTTCCATATAGGTGACGAATTTGTTACTGAAGAGTATATTGTCATGACTGTTAAATCGTACTACGGCTTTGAAAGTACTTCCGCATGATTTGCACGTCATAATAAAGTTACCGTCCGTAAAGTGATCAATAACGCAGGGCCAATGGGGCCAATGGACCCGTGAAAAGGTAGACTCTATACTGACTTATGCATGTTATAACTGTCAGGGTCGTGTAAACTTTATACTGCGGGACTGTCACCCAATACTGTGTTGCCCATCACAGATATGATAGCACAATTGATTGCCACTTCAGGTTTATGCGGTGCAGATGCATTTAAGAGACCTAATGCCTAACTTTCCACGCAAGAAGCACGCTTTGCGCTTGGTACCTTCTTGAAGATGTGGAAAGGTAGGCATTATGTCTCTCTATGCACCAGCACGAGGGTTCTTGGATCCATGCTCGTTGCAAAAAAAAGAGGGACTAGCTGCAAATGCGGGACCACCGCTAGGGGTATCAAATTCCCAATAATCAAATTCAGTTGTGATTGTGATTGGTTTAATGATACAAATAGGAAAAATTAACCTAAACATATCAGCAAAACAATCCCGAGTGTTATTAATTTTTTCTTGCAGTTAGCACAAGTGTCATTTTTCTTGAATATTGGAAATCTTTTATTCATGATAGGCCAAAAAAGACAGGTCCCGAGGGGTATTATATTTGGTCCCTTTAGGGGTAAATTTCTACTGAAAACTATAGTAGATTTAAATAAGTGAGACCTCATTAAAAGGTTTAGGTCTATCGACACTGTTGCTCTCAGTGAAACTCGAGTTGCCATGCTGCTCTCAGTGAAACTCGATTTGCCAACTCAGGTCAGATTGTGGAAAATGGAGCTGGTTAGATACTTTCTTTTGGAGTGGTCGTAGTGAAAATGAAAGCGCGTGAACAGTGTGGGTTTTGCAATAAGTCCTCCCAAGTTTCCAAACGCTCCAGTCTTCCAAATTCAAAGATCGGCTAATGACTCTGAATCTCTCTCTCCTCTGGGCGAAAAAAACAGCCCCCTCAATGTGTATGTACAAACGAGGACAATCCTGACGAGTCAAAGATAAATTCTATGAGACTTGGAGTCCATTATTTCTACTACTCCACATCAGACAAACTCATCATCTTAGGTGACTCAATGCCAGAGTTTGCAGGGACCATCCATTCCTGGAAGCGCATCTTGGTGTACACGTACGGATTGAAAGGCAATAGCAATGGCCTGTTTGCTCCCCGCACCTGTGCTGAAGCATGACTTCTCATCACCAATACCATATCTTTCAACTACCAACTCGCAAGAAGACCACATGATCACCCCAGATCGATCATTGCCCTCATTGACTATAATAATGCCAGGAGTAAAGACAGAAAGTTGTCCCCAAGTAACCAAACCACGTGTGGTGCCGATTGCTGGACGGACCAGCGTCTCAATGTCTTTAAACCAAGATTTCGCATCCAGCCGTCCACAAGGCAAATCTGGCTTTCAAAGACTTCATCTTGCCGGACTTAAAGATAACTGCTATTTGTCAATATTTTTCTGAATTGCCCTTCGACAAACCTTGAAGACGTTTTCACTTGATTCTGGAAATATCGAAGATTACTGGACAGCATTCAGACATGATACATATGCAACAATCACAAGAAATACTCGGCTGTACTATTCGCAAACACCAAGACGGGTTTGAGAAAATGACAGAACTCCAAGCTCTATGAGATTTATTGAGAAAGCAGATTTTTGCGATGTTTCCTCAGACGTAACAGGTCCAGTCGGGCTTGGAAAAAGAATGAAAGAAAACTGTTTGAATGAAGCAAAGCAAAGAATCCAAACATATGCTGAGACCAAAAACTCCAAAAGTTTCTACAATGCAATTAAACAGTTTTATGGTGACAGTGTATCAATTACATCACCGATCGTAAGTGCAGATGGAAGCATACCCCTCACAGAAAAAAAGAGGACTTCTTGAAAGTGGGCAGACACTTAAAAAAATCGTGCTTAATCGACCATCCACTATAAATGAGGAAGTCATAGTCATTTGCCACAGTGAAGGTTAATACTCCTCTCTCTCCTCTCTGTTTGTTTTTTTATATAATAGCACCTACCTTGGATATGGATGAAACTGCAGATGCCATCGGTCAGTTTTTAAATGGCAAGGCGCCAGGACCAGATGCTATATCAGTTTATGTATACAAAGCAAGGAGGCCATATCTTTGTTGAGAAACTCCCGAGCTCTCAGGTCATGTGGGACAAGAGTTGTGCTTCAGAATTTAAAGTGCCTCCCATATATTTCCATCTGTATAAGAGGAACGAAACAGGCAGTTGTTAACACTCACAGAGGCATATCTTTGCTGTCATTGCTGGCAAAATCCTTGCAAGAATTATCCAAACCTCTCATCTGTCACCTTGAGCAGGAAGATCTTCTACTTGAGAGTCAGTGCGGCTTTATAAAAATAGTGTACCACAATTATATGAATTTTTGCTGCTCCGTCAATTCCAAGAGAATTCCGAAGCAAAATTTGGACCTTTATCTCACCTTTTGTCGATCTAGTCAACGGCATTTGATTCAGTCTGCACAATCAAACTTCATCGCAACTGACTCCGATGTTGAATGAAGAGCGCCAATCATTACCGGCATGGTGACGTCTGTTTTTTTGATACAGCTTCGGAAGATTCGGGAACGGCAATGTGTTCAAGACGTTCTAAAGACTATTCAGACCTCAGGTGGCAGAAAAAATACTGCATGAATAATACGCGCTGATCTTAGCGGATATTGTACATGATATTAAAAAAATTTTCATTCTCAAGAAACTGGGGTTGCATTGATGCCAAATTTTTGGAAGTCATTTCGAGGTCATCTAAGGTCAAACATTAAATATTATTTTATAATCCCAGAAACTCGGTTGGTATAGTCCACATTTGATGCCAAATATTTGAAGTCATTTCAAGGTCCTCGTGGTCATCCAAGGTAAAGTCCTTTAAATATTATTTTAATGTCAATGAAACTCGGTTGGTATAGTAAAGTATCATTTGATGCCAAATATCTTGAAGGTCATTTCGAGGTCCAGAAATTTCCTAGTCATTCATAAGATAAATTTCTACCCAAATCTTATTAAAATGGATTCTCTATTAAGCATAATATGGGGAGGGGGGGGGGTAGGACTATTTTTACATTAAATTGATCCCAAGGATATGTCTAATCCCATGAGATTACAGTTTTCCCCACGCCGTTTGGAAGATTGGACAAATCCAGGATGGTCCCTCGGCTATCGAAACTGAAAACAGAATTCAAATCATACTTTTGTTGTGAGTGGTGGAATTGTTTTGTTTTAGTAACGTTGCGCTATACGTCAATCCTAGAAAGTGAGAAATCGTTAAAAATGAGAATATGTAAGATTTTATATGTCCAAAAAATACAAATTAGGGACTACACAACATGTCAAAACAATAAAATGGAATTAAAACCAGATAATAAGCTGTAACTGGTAGTGACCGACTGCAAATATAAAACTAATTTAAGTATATAATGTATTAAAATAGTTCAACAAATAATTGCACAAAACAATCAACATACATACAACTGTTTTTTTAAACTATATATTTTATTATGAAAATAAACATTCTGTACAGTAAAACTTAAATGAATTAAAGCATGATTATATTATATTAGAAATTTCAGGTCTTCTTTGAGTTTCTTTTTGAATTGCATTAATGATTCACTTGACGAATATCATTCGAAATTAACATTCCTACACACTACCTTTGTACTGAAAAGAATTTTGGACCATAATTTATTTTGCACATAATTTGTTTACACAATTACCAATTGCAAACATGCATGGCTATTTTTCTGGCAGTGGACCAAGTTTGAATTGGGAAATGCAATGGAGTATTGATTGCTGTCATAATTATATTCGCAGAACTGTGTTGGTGACTCAGCAGGGTCAGTTTCGGCGGCGCGTAAGCATGGTATGCATGGCATGTTCAATGTACACACACAGATTTACTGCATTCGTTGTGTGTTTATTGCAACGCGGTTCATTTAAACTTAGGGCATTCAGCCGTGGCTTGATCGAGCCGCTATAAAGAGCCAAAACCTTCTGTTATTTGGATTAAACAGAAATATACATGCGCGAATTGCCGTCGTTGACTAGCGTCGGTGACTAAGTCGATTTACGCATGCTTGAAATTCTTGTACAGCTTCTATAGAGTAGGTTTGTTTGTGGTCTCCGTGACGGGTTGTTGGAAACACCATGTCCCAAATTTTGGTTTCCCAGAGAACTCAATCCGCATCGTACGCAATTTCATTATGCAAGTTACAATCTCAAAAACGCATCATCTGCCACTTCCCATTCACAAATGGAGTCAAACAATGTTGTGTTTTGCCGCCAATACTATTCAGCATAATGTTCTCAGCGATGCTTCAGTATGCTTTCATAAATGACTCCAATGGCATGATGGCATGAATGCAACTATAGATTTGATGGTGGCTTGTTCACCTGAGGCGACTGCATGCCAAACCAAGATTCAAGAATGAACAGCCTGTGAGCTTACTCTTTGCCGATGACAGTGCTCTTGCTGCTGGCTCGGAAGCGAATTGGCAACACGCGTAAATCGTTCTCCTCTACCTGTGTTAAATAATTCGGCTTGGCATATACCAAAAGAACGGAGGTCATGTAACAACCAACTCCTGGTAAGCCCTATGTTGAAGCAACCATCACCGTCAATAGGAAAAAATCTCCTGTGCAGACAATTACCTACTTGGGGCTGTCCCTGATCCCGTTGCGGGGGGGGTTTCAACATCAGTCAGAATTTAACAGGATCGCTAAAGCCATTGCTGCCTTTGGTCGCCTTCGTGACAAGGTATGGTAAAGAGACTGTACACACTCCGCCCCCAAGCGCAAAGTGTACCAAGCATTGGTATCAACTTAACTTTATGGCGCGAAACTTGGACGGTCACCAACGACATACCAAATCTCTGAATCGCTTCCATCTTAGCTGCTTGAGGAAGATTCTCAGGATTTGATGGCAAGACAAGATTCCAGGCACAGATTCTCACTCGCTCCAACATGAGTACTAGTATCCATTACCTGCTGATGAATATCAACTCATATGGTCCGGTCAATATGGAGGATTCTCGTATTCCCCAGAGATCGTTTAGCGAACTACAGTCACGTGGTGCTACTAGAAACGTTACAAAGACACACTGAAAGCTTCTCTCAAGTGGATCCGAGAACGGGGAAAATGCAAGCTCAGCAGCGTGACTCATAGCGTGCAACCATTACCAATGGTGCAGTTTACCTATTCTAAACGCACCCAACAAGCAGAGTCCCGAATGAAGACAGCAAGAAAATCAGAACTATTAGCCAACCGCAACTGCTAATCCTCACTCAGTTTATTTGTTCAGTGGGTCATGTTCTTTCCGTGCAAAAGTTTCCCTTTTTAGTCATATGCATTCTGTTATAATGTCTCGTGGACGTCTAAGGTCAGAAAAACCTTTCAACCAAATAACGAGCCTTGTGCACAAGTGGATCTGAATTTTATAACAAAACAGATTTAATGATTTTAAATCAGATTGGATCAGAATTTGGTATTGTCCAAAGCACAATTAATCTAACAATTCAAAATTACCTTATCAATTCTAATCTTACTCAGAGTTTCATTATGTCTCCAATAAAGTTAGCGTAGCGTTCAACGATGATATGTTCTCAGCGAAGACTCAAAATGACAGTATGCCAAAGTCACGCTTGAAATCTTACAGTTATATTCCATGTGAATCTTCTCCAGTCTGAAGGCAATTTTTGTCGTCAGCATTTCAAGACGACAAGTTTAAAAAAGTCCCTCGACGACACTAATATTCCACAGTATATCAGCCAAGATATCACCACGATTTCTATCTGTCCACATTTGGAATCCTATTTTGATTTTCCAGGCACTTTTTGGCTTAAAGACGACAGTAGAATATTACAGCGACTCTGCTCAATGGAATTATAAATCCTGGCACTAGTACTATTTCGGTCTGGCTCCTCAATGCAGAGTAAAACTAGCTATGACTTCTAGCTACTTGTTTCTAGTAGGATGCTGGCAGAGAGGTCTTACCCAAATCCCATTATTTATTGACTTCACAAAGTTTCCCAGTCTTAAAATAGACATTACCACAGACTCATGCATAAACATTATAACCTTACACTAGCTGACCAATTGACATCCACATAATTATATCATCTGACTTACATCACTTCCCATATATAACTTATGGGGGATCCCCGATCAGGCATGTTTTGATCTAAAGCTATAAACAAGTTGACCATTCTAAGTTTTTAGCATTCTTGGGGATTCCATTTCTCCCCTTGTGCAATCTATTACAGGTGCATTTTGCAAACACTCTAGGGGAATTCCCTATCTCTTTTTCAACATAACCAATACTTTCCCCCGTGAGAAATCTTTTTCTCAAATAAAATTTAGAAAATCAAATTGATATTTTTAATCACAAAATGAGGTATTATACACAGTACTCAACTTCAGTCACATCGTAGTGGTGTCATGGT
>JAMKCH010037651.1:0-14658 GCA_023653785.1 Ophioderma brevispina | reverse complement strand
AATATAATAAAGTGGTTCACTGAATGCGTCTTCTCGCTTAGCAATTTCCTTTATTCCGTTACATGTAGGCCTATAGTCTGGTAAAGCAGTAGTTATTGCACTTTATTCGTTTTTATTGAAACCTCGGAAGCAGGACTTGCACTATATAATTCCGGTTTAGACTCGATCATTTTCCATTTGCAAAAACTAGGCACTTTCACATGACTGCACAAACTAACAACTTTCCTTTGAACAAAAACACGCGCCAGAAGCAAAACGACCCGTCGGAACAAGTAGACCCGTCGGAACAAATAGACCGTCAAACCACTTCTGCCTGAACCTTATTACCACCCAAAACTACTAAACCCCTCTTTTGCTGGCTTAAAAGCCCCCCAAAGAAATCCAATTTCTTGTCCCTCCGCGACCAAAGCTAACATTAACCTTGATGAAATCAGTAATAAACAAAAGTTCGTCACTCTAATACATATCCTCAAATATCCCCGTTTCATGGAAACTTTTGATACACAAACGGGTTATTGAGGATATGTATAGAGTGAGTGTAACATCAAACACTCTTATAATATACTCAAATAGCCCCGTTTCAACGGAACTTTTGTACACAGACAGGGCTAGTTTGAGGATATGTCAGTATTATAGTGACGATACTTTCATCAAGGTTAATACTACCGCCCGGAAGGGGCTAAAAAAGGGGTTTCTTTTGGGGGGATTATATAATAGCAAAAGAGGGGCATGGTTATGTTTTGGGGGGGGAAAGAAGGTTAAGGAAGAACGTAAAGACGGTTATTGTAGAGACGGGTCTATTTGTACTGACGGGCTTATCCGTACAGAAGTTAATGATTTATTGTTAAGACTGGTGTGTTGATTTTATTGATTCTTAACGGAATAAGGGCATTATATTATATTTTTCCATGATTAATTCTTATTATTATATGCGTTCAATGTTTAATTTGTGTAAAGACATGTTTGTACTCTTTATTAAGATTATTTTATCATTTTTAACGGAATAAGGGCATTATAGAAATTTAATTTTATTATTTTGTTTATAGTTAATTGTTTAAATTGGTGTAAACCATTGTATTTTATATCTTTCTTCAGATTAGCTTTATGAATTTTTGTTTAGCGGAATAAAGGGCATTAATAATTTTGCCAATATTAGAGTTGTTACATAGTTAAATGTTTTAATGTGTTGAATAGCTGATTTTATTAAGATTATTTTATAATTTCTTAACGGAATAAGGGCATTATATTATAGTTTCCATTATTATTTTGAAGTTCAATGTTTAATTTGTGTAAAGAAATGTTTGCAATTTAGTTAAGATTTATCATTTTAACGAAGATAAAAAAAGGGCATATATAAAATTGCCATTATATTAGTAGTATTATGGTTTATAGTTAATTGCCTAAATTTGTGAGAACAAATTGTATTTGTATTTATATCTTTATTAAGATTACTTTATGAATCGAATGTTATTCTAACGGGAATAAAGGACATTTATATATTTGCAAATTATATTATTGGTGTTGTACATAGTAATGTTTAAAAGTTTTTTTTTTTTTTTTTTTTTTTTTTTTAAATTCATAATTTTTAAAGGAATAAAGGGCATTATATTTTATCAGTACAAAATTATTATTATTCTATGCTGTATTTATTCTTATTTCATATTATTATTATTTGTTATTTTAATTTTAAATTCATCAAGGTAAGCAACGAAAGGGGAGTGGTCTGACACATACTTCTTGCCCCTTTTCAACGGCGCGCTAAGCAGGATCCTGCACGGCCGCCGTTAAGTGCGCGGTAGCATCTGCGTGTATCTTTTTTTACAAAGCTGGGGGCTTTCTTCAGTGTGTTAATGATACGGGGCTATTGAGACATTGCCAAGATTTATCATTTAACAAATTCAGGGCATGTCCATAACCTTGTCTGCTTTTCATAAATAGGTGGGACTAACAAATCCGCACTACCGAATTCTTACCTTGCAATTATGATTACACACCCATGCACCATTAATTATTATGAACTCACTACCAATCACAGAAAATAATGGAAGCCTTGAAATTCTCGTTGACAACCCACGTCAACCACCTCAGCAAGAAAAAAAATATCCATTGGCCCATGGCCCATGGCATTGGTTACCGAATTCTGCACCCGTACATGCTTATGAATCTGATGAATGAATGGCGCGCATGGCGACGTGAGATAAAACTTAACCCATTTTGACAGAGCATCTTTGATTGTTGTTCCTTTAATAGACTGAAAAGCAACAAGAAAATTAATTACAGGTAAAACCAGATTCGTTAATTTAAGGTCGCAGTGCAGCATTTGTATTAATAAATTAGCCTACAAAAATGTTAAAGAAACCCCACCATATTGTCATAACATGGCCATGGAGATCAGCCAGGTCGTTTGGCTATTGCCGATATGTTTCAGACTTCAGATTCACCAAGCCTGTCGGAGCCTGCAAGCCGGGGAACACGACCAGCCGATTGGCAGGGGGTAGGGACATGCCATCCTAAACAGCAACAGTGAATTTTCAAAAATCGGACACAGGACTGGGCTCAACATGATCTGGCGCACTAGAGTGTTTAGTCCAAAGACTTCGGTCGCCGATCCCACTGGACTTATAAAAACACCGCTTAGACCTTCGTTCAATAAATCTAGGAAAATATGTGATAAATATTGGAATAAAATTATTGACTCAAAATTCCGGGGGGGGGGGGGGCTGAAGTAAAATAGTCAAACTTAGTAAATCTAAGGGGGGGGGGGGTCTTAGATTTGGTCAGTCTGGTATGCTCTTTAAAAAAAAGAGAGGAGAGGACTGCTGCAAAATGCGGGACTACCGCTACAATTCACAAGAATCAATTTAGTCCCGCTAGGGGATCAAATTCATTATGATTGTGGATGGGTCACATATAGGAAAAATAACCTAACATATCAGCAAAATAACAGGGTATTTTAAAGGTATATGCTTTTACTCACGTATTGAGAAAGGTCCCGCAAGGGTATAATTCCCTGCAAATTGGTCCTGTCAGGACGTTAGTTACTGAAAATTGGTCCCGTTAGGGATCACTTCAATACCCCGGAACGAGCATGGGTACCAACAAACACCTGTGAAACCGCCACCCGGGGAATCCGTCCCGGAATCCGTCGGGGCCCGAGAGTTCAAATTTGTGACAGAACCAGCTAGTCTTTTAGTCATCGTCCGATATAGAGCTGGCATTGTTCCACCCCCCCCCCCCCCCAAGCAGAACAAGAAAGGGTGGCCCAAGCCGTTGTGGCAGGATCACAGGTCCTCCGGAAGGGTGGGTCATGGCCCCGGGTTCATGGCCAAGGTGGACAAAGGGCGTCATGGACAAGGTATATGACGAGGCCGAGGGAAGGGTCAAGGACATGCATGGAGACAAGTAGCTCGTTCCGTAGCGTTGCACGTCGTCCGTACCTACCTCCTAACAACTAGTAGGGGCTATCGTAGCGGAAATAGCCAGAGTAGTACAGCTGTTAAGGTCTATATATGATAAGAATTGTGCACTTTGTGGTAAAAGCATGAACATTTCTACAGATGTAAGTGAAGTATTTGCAACGATTTTAAGATATGGTACATATTGTACCTCCTCCAATATGGCCGACAGAGGTCAACGAACTTTTACAGCATTTTCACTCACTTTTGACAAGAATCACGATGTATTAACTACATTATTTCAATCGGTCATCAAGAAAGGGCTTGTAATTTCTATTAGAGGATATTTTATGACCACTCCAATGTTTCACAGCATTGAAAAATGGCATAACCATAATAGGAGGAATTTCCAACAACAACAACAACAACAACGATGGCAGCCAAAATGGCGGCCAAAATTACAATGTTCAATTGAATATAAATCAGCAATCAAAGAAATACATATTTGTTAATGAGTTGACCTAAAGTCGTGAAACCTCTTATTTAATTATTATTTACAGAGAGAGAGAGAGAGAGAGAGAGAGCAAAGCAATGAGCATGATAAGAGAGAGGGAGAGAGAGAGAGAGGGGGGAGAGAGAGAGCGAGAGAGAGAGATGAGATGAGAAGAGAGAGAAATCCGATTTTGGTGCACTGACAATAAGTTCATGGTCTGCATCAGCAAAGAAGACCAAAGCAAGGCAATAATCATCAGCAGAGTGTAGATCGTTTTTATTTTGGCATGGTATCATCTTTATTTGCAAGGGTTTGTGATAATTTCATAGTCGTTTCCAGATGCCTTCCCAGAAGGTAGTCCACTAAGATGATGAAAAAGGAATGGATCCAAAAACACTGTGTAGAACTCCTGTGTTGTTGGATCGAATGAATTAGAAATGTTATACCATCAACTATAACTGAACTGCTAGAGTTGGTATACAGCACTTGCATGGTCTTGAAATACCATAGTGATGCACAATTGAGAACAAAACAGACTTATTGATGGAGTCGAAGGCCTTATTAAAGTGAACAAAGATGACAATCAATGCAAGTTGATATTCTATAAAACCCTCCATGATTCTCCTCACATGTTGTATTGTGCTGCGTGCAGCGGCTGCGGTCTAGCGAAAGAAACTAGGTACGTAGCAGGGATCACGGTGGCCGGACTGACATGTTCAAAAAGCATTTTGTTGTACCGTGACAGCTATGGACACCAAGATCAATACCCCTAGTATTTTTGTCATTAAAATATTAATATTCGGGATCCAGCGTGTTGAGTCCTAATGTCAAGAACATCCCATGCCTTTCACCCGTGCCGAACAAGAAGTCGCTATGTATTGTACAGTAATGTGAATATCTAGAGTAAACTATTTCCCACTGCTTTTACTAACATGGCTAAACCATTTATGGTGGTAGATAGTAATGTCCCAACACCTCTAAGCAATCAAACCTTAATGGGAGATGTGCAGATTTTCAAGAGGACACAGGGCAGCCATTGCATGCCTTGTCAAGTCAAAGAGGGACTCATCTGGAGTATTTGCATATATTCTAAACCAATTTAGAAGATCCATGTCATATATCCTTTTTGAAAAAAACGCTTTTAAATATATGATGGACACGGCATTTGAAGCCACATGGCTCCATGAGGAATAGAGTAGATGGTCTTTTATATGGTTTATGTGCCACTAGTTGTTGTAGAGTTTATTAGTCTTGAAACTCACAATAGTCTTCTTCTTGGGAAAAAAATAAGAAAAAAAAACTCTGTGTATCGCCGCACAGTAACCAGATCCGTGTAGACACAACGACCTGTTTTCAATCCATATGAAAATAGCATTTGTGGCATCGGTTTTGCCTAACTTCTATCATGTCCATGTTTGGAAGCTATCCCTAGATGAATTAAAAACTCACCGAGAACGAATTATTTATCGTAACAGGCCCAACGCAATCTAACCCTGGGTGGTAAATTAAATAATTCCTATATATCAGTGTAATACAGTAGGCGAACATAGAGGGCCTTATATAAAATTCCTTCTTAAGGCAACAGGTGTGTAGAATAACTACAACTACAAAAAGCGTTGAGTGTGAATCATTGGTGCTGTCGTGAGTGGAAGCCAGGGACAAACTTAGAGGTATTGTTCAGCTTCAAAGCTTGTGGACGTGAGTCTCTTCACATTCCTTACCACTGTGTTCGACGACGGAACATTGTCATCTCTTTGAACTGATATGAATATACCATAAAGTCATCGCAGTTGAAACTTGATCATTTGGCTGACACCGGATGATGAGAGTCCAATTGAGGTATTGGTCGATGGTGTCTTTATTGCTATAATATCTTGGTGCAAGTGTAAGGTCGGCTCAAGAAGCGATATGTCCTGGTCTCCTAATCACGTGTTAATTCTGATGACATCATTTGCGAAACTGATTTATCGGTGGTCAAAGATATGTTAAATGGTCCCAATCTATATACGGAAGGTGACGTCCACATTATGTTTCCATATGCGGCGGTGGATTATGTGTGCGGCCAGGTCGAAGGGCTTCCTCCCCTCTCACACTGACAGGACTCCGTGTATAGGTTAGTCACTGGTGGAAGAACGGAAGAACCTATTGTTAGCCCATCAACTCTGGTAGTATAGGTCCCATTTATAACCTGACGTAACCTTGTTTGGTCAAACAAACTCCAAATCCCTTTTCACATCACGATAGGATAATGCCTACACTGTACAAAAATACTGTAAAATTTGATCAGTAAAATACTGGCAAGCCAAGTCTTCCAACAATTACCGTACAATATGACAGTAATACTTAAAAAATTAAGTCAAATCAAAACGGTATTAAACATATATATTTGGTGAGTTTATTACAGAGATATGTGAAGGTGTGGAGAATACAAAGCACTGACGAACACCCTAACTCAGTAGGCCTATCCACAATTTTTTAACCGTGGATACGTAAAATTTCAGTTTTGTTGTAAAATGTATTCCATCAAACTGTAAAATATACAGTAAATGTGAATGAAAACACTGTAAAAGCTACATTTGTACGGAGTTTTGTTGGCAGAATTGCTGCCAGTATTTTCCTGTAAAATTTACCGTATTTTTCCTGTATATTTTAGTTATACTTTATGGTATCTTGAAAAATTCATAGTAAGTGCATAATGATGTGGTTACTCATTAAATTTCGACTAAAGTCTTCACTTTTAGAATTTTGTCATTATAGCCATGGAAAAATATTGGAACATAACTTTACAGTATTTTCCTGTATTTTCCAAATTACAGCCAAATACTGTCAGTTTTGGGAATGTTTTTACCAGTATTTTCCTGTAAAATTGCACTGTAATTTTTTACAAGTGTATCAATCATGTGCGTTTTTGCGCGACTTTTCCATAGTAATAATCACGGTCCCCTTCAAAGGGACAGATGCGAAAAAGGATTCTATAGCGAAGGATGCCACATCTCCAAGTCTTTTGAGGGTCAAAGTAGATATGAAGGTCGCAAAGAATTCGCCAATCTTTCACATGGTGTCTGTTTTTTCAGAGGTTGAAGTATAGCTATGGCTGTAAGTCGGTGATACCAATAGCTGAAACAATAGATGTAGGGGGACCCTCACCTCTTTATCTTGGACAGTCCATAGAACTTGATTATTAGAGTGCACCATGCACCCTCCATATTCTTGACTAATCGATATCTTGTCATTTGTCCACGTAGTCTCTTAAAGATGCGTTTGATGGCGTTTCAAAGGGCAATGTAACCGTACATCTGAGATCTGTTTTTGTTTATCAAGTAGCACTTGCTAAGTAATAACAGCGCCACGCCTTTTTCTGAAGAAAGAATTTGATTAGAGTCGTCCCTTTTTAGGCCCTTTAGAGCCCTTTTGCGATCAAACAAAATGTTAGACCGAGGGTCCTTAACGTTCTTCAAAATAGATTCACAGGAATTTCTTACGGACGGTAGTTTTTGCCCAGATACTTCAGTCACGATATCGACGATATCCAGCCACTAATCTGATGTTTTGCCTTCTTTCGGAGGAACATATAAATTAATTCTCGGCGTTTCTGCCTCAACGCGTTTCTTCTTCTTTCTGCCTCAGACACGTTTCTGTTAGATTGATTAAGCACACATCTTTCATCACTTGGGAGGTCAAGTCCAGCGTTATGCATCGGAAGATCGATCCTTCTTCTCAACAAGTCTCTTAAACTTGTCAATCTGCCTAGCCTTGGCTTTGCCATGAACTTATTGGCTGTAATGACCAATGCATCGGAAGCAGTAAATGCTACAAAGCTAAAGCGAAAAAAAGCCCGCGAAGCTACCTTCACTTGCACTGAGATGTGTCCCTGCCCCAAGAGAAGATAACAGTAGCTTCCCACAATGCATTGCTACCAATGGGGTTTTTTGTACAGGTACCGATGTGAATCGTTAGGGATGAAACGTAGTTAAATTAACAGTACTGATCACAAACTTGCATTTTAAGAATGTTTCGTCTCTAACGATTCACAAGACTACCTGTACAAAAATCTCAATTGGAAGCAATGCATTGTGGGAAGCTACTGATATCTTCTACTTCCCTGCCCTGTGAAAACTAACCTACACTGCTAAGTGAACTACTGTTGATGCTTTGATAACCTATACCCTTCTTATTGCCGTTCACTAATTTCAGGTGTAGTATTTCCATCTAATAGAGGTATATCTGGATGTGGTTGTCCTTTGACCCACAGTGCCACCTAAACGTTGTATGTACTAGGTACGGTAACGTATACTTGTCTAAAATCCTGAAGTCACTATGAGCAATTTAATATACCATTTTTTGCTTATGTATATGACTTATTTGAAAATTTACAACATGTTCAAAAGTTTGTTGACCTTTGGTGGCCATGTTAGAAAAGGTACAATATTTACTGTTTTTTTTTAATGTTTCACATATATTGTACTTACACTGAGCTACTGTTGAAGATTTAATAGCAGATACTCAACTCACCAGTATTATTATTGTACTTTACTAACATCGAGTATAGTATTTCCATATATGTATACCTAATACAATGTATATATTGACTAAGTTGACCTTTGACCCACAATACAACCTAAACGCTATGCACTAGATATGGCAAATATATTTGCTTGGAACCTTGAAGTCACTATGAGCAATTTGAGACCATTTTTGCTTAAATATGACTTATTTTAAAATTTGACCCCATGTAGAAAGTGCATTGACCTTTGGCGGTCATATTGGAATAGGTACAATGTGTACCATATCTTTAAAATGTTTTACATATATTGTATTAACAATGTGGAAAGTTTCATACTTTTACCACAAAGTGCACGATTGTTGAGCTTAACAGCTGTGCTAGAGCAACCTCGGGCTAGGAGACAAGGAGTCAATGGCAAGGGGTCAAATTAGGGAAGGGGAGAGAGATGACAATTGGATGAAGGGTCATGAACACGTAAAACAAGGCATCAGCCCGGGGCATCAGGTCATGGACAAGGGTTACAAAGGTTTGGTGATAGGCCTAGGCCTACAAGGCAGCTAAATGCATGCACAAGTACACAAAGGAGGGTCATAATCTAGGGGACAAATGGGGTTCATGGGCAAAGATGCAAAGGAGGACGAGGGAGGGGGGGGGCGAGGGATTATGGGCAAGGGACAAAGGAGAGATTATGGGCAAGGGACAAAGAAGGAGGGATATAAAAGGGAAGTTATATGCCAGAGCAGGCTCCAAAATAACCTAAGGCACAAAGGCAACTTGTCTTGGGTGCCCCTACCGTACCATTTGCCTAATTGGTGCCCTAAAAAATTGCTATTCTTAACATGTAATGCCTTGGTGCCCTTTTAAAATTTTGCAAAATTGCCTTGCTCGCCCGGCTAAATCTTATTTTAGAGCCTGATGCATGCATGCATGCCAGAGGGAAAAGGAGGAGTCAAAAGGGGAAAGGGCCGAGGGCAAGGGGGATAAAGGGGGACATGGTCTAAGGGGACAAATAAGTGTTCATGGACAAGGGGAACAAAGAGGTCGTGGGCAAGGGGTCAAAGGGAATCGATGGTAGAGGAATCACGGGACAGATTTGTCATGGGCACAGGAAAAGGGGTCATAAACAAGAGAGACAAAGGAGGGGACAGGAGTGTATGACAAGGCGACAAAATGGGTCATGGACACAGGAACAAAGAAGGGGTCATAGACAAGGGGAACAAAAGGGTCATGGACACGGGGTACAAAGGCGGGGTCATGGACAAGGAGGGGACATAGGAGGGGAGAGGCTCCGGGGAGAGGCATGACAAGGATACCAAATGAGGCCATATGGACACGGGGACAGAGGAGGAGTCATGGACAAGGGGGACAAGGGAATGATGATGGACACGGTGGAAAAGGAGGGTCCAGGACAAGGGGCGGACAAAGAGGGTCATGAGCAAGTGGACAAATAAGGAGTCAAGGAAATGGAGACACTGGGATTAAAGGGGAATGGAACAAATAAAGGGTGATTGAATAGGCATGAAGAGGGAACAAAGGAGGCTTCGTGGACACGACGGACAAAGGAGGGTCATCGACACGTGGGACACAGAAGGAATCACGGACAAGGGGGACAAAGGACGGGTCATGAATCAGGGGGACAGAGAAGGAAAGGGGTCATGGACAAGTCGGAGGGGTGAGAGTCTGATAGACAAGAGGATAAAAGAGTGCCATGCGCAAGGGGGCACAGGGATAAAGGAGTGTCATGGGCAAGGGGGCAAACTAGTGTAGCTGTAGAGGTCATGGTCAAAGGGGACAACGGATGGGTCATGGACAAGGGTAAAAGGAGGAGTCATTGACAAGGTACAAAGATGGTCATGTGCAAGTGTCAAAGGTTGGTCATGGGAAGGGGACAAAATGGTTTTATGGAAATTATGGGTAAGGGAACAAAAGAGATCCAGAGATCTGTCATTTCTTACCCTGTTACCGTGGGTTTGGAATCTCAAATGCCCAATCGAGTAGGTCGTGTCCTTCCCCTCTACGAGCGCTTTGCACAGCACTGTGCACTGTTCATGCTGGGTGCAAGATGTCGCCCGACGAACAACTTCCACAAATTCCTTCATTTTCATTGCTATGTCAAGAATTTGTCTAGATCTTTAGTATTAGTGATTGGAATTGCATATGTTGTTTTGCATTTTCTAAAAGAGATCTTCCGCGCTCTAGCTCGTCTCCTAACTGGATCATTCAGTGGCAGGACCGTGCCAAAATTCCGCAACCTATACTCCTATGGCCTAGGCTCATGATGGGACCACACCACTAAAGTAAAGAAGCCACCATCCTTTTTTACAATATCGCGTATTTTAAGCGTGTATGCGTCTGCTATCGTACACGCACTGGCCGGTGATTTGGTGCGCAAGATGCACCTTGACACAATGCCGATGCTGGAGTGGCTCAATCGTGCGCGATCCTGTGAAATTTGCATCATAGCCCTGGCCCCGGAAGTGGGATGGCGAGCGGACTACTACGCATTATAGGGATTGTTGCTTCCTAGTTAGACTTAGCACATTCATCTTGCTTCTTCAACAGTGGTGGCGCCTTTTGTTTGGTCCTTTATTTATCATTTTGCACTTGGCATTTTATCATTTTCATTTGTTGGAGAGGCCGCCCTGTTTTCGCGGCAAGATGCTCCTACCTATCTCCATCGTTTAGGTGTGAAATGGGCCGGGCACAACGTTTGTGTGTCTGATCCCATAGCATAAGGTTTGTCGTAGATCGAAACCAGCCAAGGATCAATGGGGCTGAAAAAGGGCCAGAGCACCACACCACACACGAACTCGCTGATATCATTGTTTTCCTCACTGTCAAAAGACATCACGGCAAACTGTAGAAGCAAAACTTATTGAGGATTGTTTTCATTATTTAAGTTAATTATGATAAATTACGACACGTTGTTGTCCATGAATTATATTACAAGTAATCTTTGTTTTATGAAAGGTACGACCATTATCCCCTCACAAATAACCAACAATTCACACTTTCGTCAGCTGCTATCTGAAAGATCTGCAGCCGCCGCCACTGAGTTGACTACCGGTAACCCAAATTATCCATTTTACATTATAAACCTCAAAAATTTCAGTTTATTACGTAATAATTAGCAGCCGACTATTAATCCCCAGTATGATTAGCATTTCACAATTTGATATTGGGAGTTTTGCCTTATTAAATATAGTTAAGAAAAAGAGACCTTTTCGTGTAATGACACATCTGAGATACACCGGAGACGGAGGCAAACTTGGCCATCGATTGCCGTTTGAATCACGCACGGCCGGCGTACAGTTCGCCATCGCACACGGAAACTTCTTGGACTCTATCACCGACTGCATAGGCATTTTCAAAACTGTAAATTTCGATTATTCTAAATTTACTATTATTTTAGTTTAAGCCTACAATCAAAGTTTAGACCCAATTTCTTTAAAGTTTTGCTCTCGCCAAGTTTCAATAGTGTACCATTGACGTATATGTATTTTACCATTTTAACAATGTTACAGTGCATTCCAGTGGTAGCCGATGGAGTCGGCAGCCCGCAAATATTTGCGTGCGGTGGATCGATGTCTTAACCCTTATGACAAACATACGTCATTACAAATAAATCTATGTAGGGAAACCTATAGAACTTTCTGCATTTACCAATGTCCATATTTGGCTGAAATATTTAAAATAAATGTGTGATTACCAACGACAGAACGGCAAGGGACTAGCTGGCACTAGCAGCAGGGCAATCACTCCTCAATGTCGAACTCAAATAAATGGCCTCATTCTGCCCCCCAAACAGTCGCTATTTATTTGTACTCGGTACTTTTACGATAAAGGTGTTTTATACTCTAATCATACGCTTTTTAGATTCTTTTATGGCTGATTTTTGGTTTTAATCCCATACTTCCAAATTTTGAAAGTTTTTTTTGAGTTCCCATCGCCCAATAGGCAAGTACACGTTGTTGTAACAGTTACAACACAACATCCGGGAATCCAGCTTTTGGTCGCCCCTTTTTCGATCCCACTCGGCTTTGCGTTAAGCGCCCTCTGTTGATATTTTTGCTATCTACGATCACCTTATTGTTAAGCCCTGACAACTGGATTGTTAGTTTTCTCGTCCCCCGCCCGGCGTATGATTTTTGGGCCGCGTTAGCGGCCGAAAATCTGACACTAATTCATTATTTGAAAAATTCTGGTCAAGTATCACCTTTTCAGTCGGATATTGGATTTGTTAGTAGGAACCTGTCTCAGAAGTCTCGGAATGATCTAAAAAATAGACCCAATGTGTTCGTATTTCGTCGGATACCGGCTTAGTTCAATTGTCACTGAAAATAACGCATGTCGCCAAATCATGACTAATGAAATAGTTCCCCTCATTAATGGGCTGAAAAAAATGTGACGAGAAACTCATATTTAGTTTCAAGGCCTTATTAGGTGCTGTGATACTCATAACCTAGCTTGCCGTGACCACAATCTTCTCATCTGTTTGCTAGGAGTCCCTGTTTATTCTAGAATCATTTGGGGATTGAAGAATTGACAATTAAACAGGAAGTTTGCCCCTGTCAACTTTAAATCTTTGTGGCGTTAGCCATTTTAATTTTGTACATTGGTGATGGGCTTTCCCCACAAGTAACGGGGTACGGCAATCATGCCTTATAAGCAAGCGGCCTATGTAAAGGCACAATGATACAAGCGAAGGCATATGCATTATAATGCATGACTAATCATGCTAATTCGACTTTATGAGAGTGGACACGCCTATATCGGTGTATCAAGACGTAGGACCTCTTTTGTGGGAAAAATTTAGTATCTGTCCACCACCTGTGAATTTGGCGGAATAAACTCCATGTTGAAGTATGTTGTGGCAGAATACTGAATTCATACCCTTTTGGTATAAATTGTGAGATATTTCTAGAATTCTGTGATTTTGTTGACCAAATTTTTAAAGTTTAGAGTCCGCCGGATATGAGGTATTGAATGTTACTGACAATTTTGACAAAAAACAATCAAATTTGATGAAATATCTAGTGTGATCGCGTATAATCTCAAGGTGCATGCGAGGCTAAGAGTCAGAAGTGAACCTGTGAAAATACGGCATCTATAAAAATCAGTAAATATCTAAAAATCTAAACCTAAATGTTATCGTCAAAGTTTGATATGTTGTAGAGAAATTTCTACTCTTTGTATTCATACAATACAATCCGTATTTTCCAAAACGAAAGGTAACTCGAGTTAAAGCCATTATTCTGACTATCATTTTACACACAAAGTCTATGCGCGTGCAATGGTGTTGTACCCATGATCACCACCCCCCCCAACCGCCAACCACACCTGTGATCACTTGACTTGGTCCACTCATCACATGCACTGACTACATATGACTAGCCGAGAACTTCGATTTGAGCTTAGTTATTGCACACAGCGAATAGTATACGGTCAAGCATTATGTATATGCCAAAAACACAATCTGTTTGGAAATTGAGTGTGCCTTCATAGAAAATCACAACTTCTTTGTTATAAAATTCTGGATCCGCAAGAAACTTTCTCCCTTCCCTTTCTCTTCTTCCCTTCCCTCTTTCTTTTCCTCTTCTTCCCTCTTTCCCTCTTCTGTTCTGTTTTTCCCTTCTCTTTCCCTCTTTTACTTTCTCTTTCCCTCTTTTACTTTCTCTTTTTCCCCTTCTTCTCTTTCCCTCTTTTTTTCTCTTCCCTTTTTTTTTTGTGTCCAGGGGGAATTGTCCCGCCTTATTTGTGTGTGTAAATGCTGCAATTCCGAGATTATTGTGCACAATTTTACATAGCCATGTGGTAAGTAAACGAATAACGTGCAGTGACGTCGCCCTTGAACGTTAGCTCGACCAGTGTATAGGCCCTAGGGCTTGCTTATGCAAGTACTAGTATAAACAGAACTGCAAACTGTGAAGCCTTCTTGGTCGTATTGTATTTTGAAATGCCACTATTTGGACGGTGCAGCCAGTATTAAAGGGATAAGCAGCGATCTTGCGAGAGAATCGAAAAATGTGGAAATGTATTTTTTTAGCTTACAAAACAAAGATAAGTATGTATAATTCCATATAACTACTTTAATGTTGGAAGGAAAACACAAAATAGTGAAAAAATGAAGTATTTCAGGAAATTTGTCATACCATCTCCCGCAAATAGACATACAGCTATGGCGTCTCACAATTTACACTAAACAGTTGATTGCAGTTTACACCAGTACAGAATAAATAAAGATAAATAATATTTGTGTTTGGGGT
>JAMKCH010037650.1:0-13103 GCA_023653785.1 Ophioderma brevispina | reverse complement strand
TAAAAAGCATTTGAAGAGGTAGCATCACAGGCCGTCGCAGTGTACGCACAACAAAACACATCGAGTGCTTTGCTTTTGTCGAGATGAATTGGTAAAATAAATTCGGTAATATGTTGTTTTCGCGTTGTAGGTCCTCTTTCTAATAGGTCCATGATTTTATGTTGTATCTATTTATTTTTTTGTATTATTGTATCTAGAAATTACAATTATGTAAATGTTTTCTGTTAATGTACAAGTTCCTTATTCATTTTCAAAGTAACTATTCTGTTGCTTGGGTTCTCTGAAAAGCTGTTTCTCTGTAAATCAATATAATAACGTGTAGTCTGCAGGACATTTAAAAGCATTATTTATTCCTTTCGATATCTTTCGTCCTTTCTTTCTTCTTCGGTTCTTTACTTCGAACGTTTTTAATTAGTTTTTTTCATCCATATTATTCTTTTTTTTCTTCTTTCGGTCGCTCCCTTTACAGCATTATCTTTATTAGCATTCATGTAACACCGTATATTAAAATCGCATAGAACCAAGCTGTATATATGCCAAGACTAACCCTTATTTTGAAGAAAAACAGTATCCGCCTGCTCTAGCAATTAAGGCTTATGAAAACAGTTCCACGGTTTTAACAAAGGGTATTTGCAGTGAAATGTTAACTTATATTAAAAGGTCAGTGTCCATCTGAATGTCATTTTAGTTCAATACACCATTAAGTTATGTAAATTTCGGCCATCCCGCTTACAACATTCAGTGTATACTGCAATATTTTGAAACAATCTTGCCCGCGTGGAATAAAGAAGCTTACACTTCGTTTTCACATCACAACTACAAGAAATAATGTTTATTTTTTTATAAATAGCGAACTTTATTTAATATTTTGAAAAAAACCTAGTTTATCAAAATTGATAAAAAGTTTAAAAAAAAAAAAAAAAAAAAGGTTATTTTTTCAAAATAATAATATATATTATATAGATATATATATATATATATATATTATATATATATATATATATATATATATATATATATTATAGATATGCTAGTTTGTTTAGTACAGAACGTTATATATTTCTTTTGGTAGATATCAAATGTTGCTTTTACCGCAGTTCAGATTTGTTCCCCTATGTACCTCACTATTTCGGCGATAAACGTTCGTTTAACTTATAGTTAAAAACAAACTTTTATTTTTTTTATTTTTGTCTTTGTTTTTTGTGTTTATTATTTTTTTTTTCTTGTTTTAAATTAAGTTCTACCACTACAAATGTAATTGTGTATCTATCGTGATTAAAGAAAGCTGAAAAAACTACTTTGTTTTAAATTGAAAACAAAAGTGGTTGGCCATATATTTTGTTTCATTACGATAACGTGTTTGATTAAAATATCAAAGTAGAAGACGATACTTAACTGAAAACCTACTGAATGTCTATTTCTAATCAATTTACATAATTTCAGTTCCATCAAAATTTCAAAATATATTCCTCAGGCAAATGTGTGGTTCACAAGGTTAAAAAACAAATAAGAGGTTTGAGATATAAACGATTTAAAATTCAATATATTCTAGGTTAAGATACCGCTCGGAATAGTTCAGTTACAGTCATTATTCCCTCGTCTTACAGCCATCATAAACTCTACGCGTTTGTAGATAAATATTATGGTTAATGGTTTATTTATTGCTTCAAGGAAGTCGTTTCTGTCTAAAGATGTCGTGAAAGCGAAGGCGGTTGTACAATACAGAGTAATATTGGTGTAGAGTTGGCTAAAACTGCGTACGAAAGTGACAGGAGGAGATTTTTTTAGGATAACAAATTTCTCTCACTTGCCTGGATTAGTTTGTAGACCACCTACGAGAACATTTCGAAGGTTTATATAGACCAAAAAAGCCAAAGAAAACCGCAAACATTGTTTTTTGAAAACTGGCCTCGTATCCTAATCGTCCATAGGAAAACATGCTTGAATTTCTGTCGTGTACGAATCATCAATCTCATTACAGAAAGACGGCGTATTCATTTATTACTTCAGTGTGATCGAATCTTGGTAAGCATGGGTTCCAAAAAATTGAGGGCGCTTCATCTCTGGAAATCTCATGTCTCTAACTGTCATTGTTGATACAAATAAAACGATTTCGTTTGTTTTTTTGTTTGGTGTTTTCTGAAATGCTCGAGGGTATACTTGTGCGAACTTTGTTTTTTTTCGTTTAAATACATTAGATATCCGTAGACAGACAGATGCATAGATAGATAGAGAGATAGAGATAGAAGATATAGATTATGAGGAAATATTTGACAACGGTTTGTTTGTTTATTTCAACGCCACAAGTTTTCATTGGACAAAATCACAAAATCACTCAAAACGAAAAACGACATATTGGACCAGGAAAATTACAGAAGTGGAAATGTTCCTCGTGATTAATTTTCCTATGCGCCCTTGAAACGGGTATAGTATTCTGATTATGCTGTTTAGTCTTCTACTATGCGCCGGTTCTACGGGCATATATTCTGCTTGTGCTGTTTATTTATGCCCGTGAACGGTGCATAGTATGCTGCTTACTGGTTAGTCTTCTCCTTCTTCTTCCGACCAACGCTTTTTCGCCTCCCCTTCGCCATTCTTCTTTTCTGCCAAATCTGCTGGGCCGATATTGACCAAATCGTCAGAATAACCACTGTCCCCAAGCTACATCAGGGTGTACTAGTTTGACCTTTGACCTCTCGTAGGGGTCAAAAGAGGTCAAAAACTAAAAATCTTTGAAAGCCTACTTCTTCTACAGATAAGTTGCACTACTGCTGAAAATTCTGCATGAGCATCGTCATTGGGTCAATGTATACAGCTTGTACACATAATTAATATCGGAACTCATTAACATTCAAAATGGCGGCATTATCTCATTAATATGCAAAAAGCTATATCTCAAAATCGATAACACTTGGATAGGTTATGTCTGTGCAAAATTTGCGGATATGTCGAGACGAATCATGTGACTGAATATTGGCCCCAGGGGTCACGTGTAAGAATATGCAAATAGCTAATTAATATGCAAGAAAAACGCTATAACTCATTAACCAGAGTAGATATTTATAAGTAGATATTTATGTCAAATGGGTTAACAAGAACCACTGGGCAAAGCTCTATTTCTTATGTGCCACAATTTTGGGATCAAAGGTCAAAATGGGGGTCATCTAGGGGTCAACTATAAAAGAAGCTAATTACCTACATAGCTATGCCATCTTGTAGGCATCAATGTTAAGTGAAAAAGTGCCACAGGAACCCGCTCTAAGAGCCATCGTTTAAGGGTCAAAGAAGTCAACATGAAATGGATCAAACTTTTTAGTTGTCATCGTGTTGTAGGGCCTCGATGCAAAATAAAAGCGGTCAAAGGTCAACAACAACTCGACATGTGCATACTTCATCATACGTAACGGACATAGTCTCCTGGAGTTGTCTAGTTAGTATATACTTGTATTTAACGCTGGTGTTTATTCCATAGGCACGACCATAAAGAGAATAAGATAGTGTGTACCTTTCATTAAAATGTCTTTGTGAAATTAAATGTTGGAGAGAGAGGGGAAGTATAGATGATGAGAAACTGAAAACCAACAAACGTACACATACTTCAGGAAAGAAGAAGAGGGGTAAGAAAGTCTAATCGAATAACAAGTGTTGTTTATTATCTTTACACAAGATCTATAAAACATTATAAAAACCAAATATCTCAAATAAAGCCCAACCTCTCTCATTCTCCTCCCTTTCTCAATACCTCAGGCATACATAATAATATACACTTGTCGATATGTTTCGCCAAATTAAACTGCAAGGTACAATTATATGTTACTATTCAGTGCGAACATACTCATATTTCGCTTCGTGATTTGTCTTGAGTGGACGTTTTCAAACATTATTGAAATAATCACGACATTGTGTAATGGGAGCGTATTTTGGGTAATTTTGACATCTAATTGTTTTAAAAATACATTTTCATAATAAGATTCTTTTGAGTTCACACACCACACCACATACAAACACACACACACACACGCACCACACCCGCACACACACACCACCAACACACGGACACACACACACCCACACACCCTCACAAAACACAACACGTTTTGAGCTTGCAAGCTCTCTAACTTGGATCTTCAGAGAGCCATGAGCCATTATGTCATCACCTTTTACATTAAAACGATTTTTGTTTTTGGCTTATTCACCTGTGATTTAACACATTGGAAACCTTGTAAAGACGCACGAGATTTCGGAAAAGTGCGTTCCCCCCAAATGTGTTTGTATATTAGAAATGCCTACCCAAAAATATTAAATCACACATGAATTGAATAAGCCCGGTGTAAAGAAGAAACTGAGTATCCCCCATGAGGTTGAGAGCGTCTTTGTCTTAGCTACCATAGCCACATGTACGGAAGAAACCGTGGACCTTGTAGACGAGCCCAGTTGGGTACAGTGCTGACAAGAATAGTTTTTAACAAAAGACAAAGCCAATCGCTGAGCAGTGTTTGACAGGGGATAGGACATGCCAACCTAGACAGCAACAGGCGAATTCAAAATCTAGAAAAAATTGTATAGCAAATATTGTATATTATTGACCTCCATGGTGATATAAACAATAGTTCATATAGCTCTGATTTGTACTAATTAAACGTCTTTCAAGAATTGTAATGCAAAGTCTTTCAAACACCGTGGAAATATTCCAATATCTATTATTATTTGTTATTGCACTATGTGGCATTTTGCCTTGGATAACCAAATTGAAACATGTTGCATGCAGCACTCAATGGTGAACAAATGGCACGCTAGAGCGGATATAAAAACGTCGAGTTTTCATTCTCGCCGGCATAGCGTTGGAAACTTGGCAAATCGCCACGAATAGCGTTGTAAACTTGCAAACTCGCCGACCTGCGTTTGCAAAATCGACGCGTATGGCAAGCCATAACGGCCATAACTTATGGCCGCAACGCGTGCGACATTTCAGCAACGCGTTGCGACATTTCGGCAAACGCGTTGCAAGCAAGTAGCAACGCGTTGCGGGCGTCGGCCAATTAGAATGACGAAATTGCTGGGACGTATTTAAAAAATTAGACCCCAACGCGTTTGCACAAAGTATCTGCAAACGCGTTGTGGAAAATCCACAACGCGTTGCAAGCCTTCACAAACCGCGTTGCGACCTTCACAACGCGTTGAACCGTCAAAACGCGTGGGATGGTTTACAAGCCATAATGATCATAAACGTATTGCCGCCAACGCGTTGTGAGAAAGTAGCAACGCGTTGCGACATTTTGGCAAGAGTTGCGACATTTCGGGCAAACGCGTTGCGGTGGTCGGCCAATCAAAATCATACATTTCTGTGACAATATTTCAAAAAATAGATCCACAAAGCGTTGCGGCAATACGTTAGGACCCTTATGGCCTTAACAACGGTTGCAAGCTTCCAACGCGTTGCGAGCTTCACCAACGCGTTTGTAAATTACCGGGTCATAACGTATTGCCGCCAACGCGTTGTGAAGGTGTTTGCAACGCGTTGCGAAGGTCGCAACGCGTTGTGATATTTACTATTTTTGAATACTTCACAGAAATTCGGATTTTGATTGGCCGACCACCGCACCTCGTTGCCGAAATGTCCGCAAACGCGTTGTGATTCTCACAACGCGTTGCGGCAATCGTTATGACCCTTATGGCTTGTGGACCTTAGCAACGCGTTGTGAATGCTTGCAACACGTTTGAATCTCCGCAACGCGTTGTGAATTTTGCAACGCGTTGGCAAGGATCTAGCCAGCAACGCGTTTGTGGGTCTATTTTTTGACAACACATACATCACAAAATGAATGATTTTGGATTGGCCGACGTCGCAACGCGTGGCCGAAATGTCGCCACGCCTTGCTACTTTGTCGCAACGCGTGCAGCAATACGTTATGATGGCCTTTATAGCTTTGCCATAAGACACGGTTTTTGTCAACTCGACGTTTATGTCCCTCTAGCTTGCCATATGAAACACATAGACAGGAGACCCAATACACTAGTATAACACTGGACATAACGCAGTCTTTTCGTAATAAGAAGATGTCGTTCATGTATTAGCGTATTTTGTAATCGTGGCCATTTATGGTTTACATTGTATTCTACATAAAGCTAACGTGACCACAATGAATAATGATATGTATTATTAAAGGTAATGGCAGAAAATTAAATCTAGGAGTGGACGCCGTAAACGTCAGCAGTGTGCAGTGTTTAAGAAAGTGGTGCTCAGTGAGCCCGACCGAAATATTGACATAAGCGGATATTTGTTCTGCTTGTGAGAGAAGGTTATATTTCCTGATAATACATCAAAAGGTCTCTAAAAATGGGTCAGTGTTACAAAGAGTGCTTTCATTTCAGTCGCAGATATCGTTAAATTAGATGAGCATTTGAAAGTGCTTAAGTTAAAGTCCGTATCAGCGACATGTTTAAGGTCAATGGTATTCCAAAGGAGTTAAGTATTGTTCTCTGTGCAAAATATTAAAAGAAAACGTTATCCAATTTTTGGAACAGCTTTTAATGTTATATGTTTTATTTATCTGTTACTGTTATACTTTTTTCATTTCTGAATTATTTCTGAATGTAACACTGTGATTTGAAAGAGCCTTCGATGCTATTGTGTTGTATTGTGTGTGTGTTTTTAAAATGTTTAAGTGTTGTTTTTGTGTTGTTGGTTTGTTGGGTTTTTGTGTATTTTATTAAAATACTGTTTCATTGACATTTTAGTCAAATAGGTCATGGTTAGAATAGGACAAGCTATAGTCTAAAATGAAGAGTATGGATTGTAAGGCCCAGGGGCACAATACAATAGTCTTGATATAGTTATTATAAAGTTCACTTGCACAACAGCACGGAGCTTTATTGTTTTTCCTTTTTAATCATGTAAACATTTATGATGAAGAGATAAATATGAGTGGACAAAATCACAATATACCCAAAATGATTTTGGGGAGGGGCCGGCCTTCTGGACGCTCACAACCCCTCTAGTATGTTACAAAGTTGTGTTTTGATATAAAACATGCTGAAAAATCACAGCTTTATTGGTACGAATCTATCATGTTTGAAAAACGGTTAAGATTACTCAAAAAAGGGGCGGGGTAATACATCGCTAGACGGCACCTCAAAACTATTATATATTTCAGGAATTTGTTTGCTCTAATTTGAATGCTCAAACGTGGTCCATTGTGACAGTCTTCACTTCTGGGATATGGACGATGGCGAGTCCCACTTCGCCCGTAGCATTACCCACGAGTTTTATATTTTAGTCACCAGACCATTTTTGATTTCGTAAGTAGTTATGACCTAAGGAATATTAAATCTAATTATCTAATAAAATTTATTCTGGGGAAAATGTAATGGCAAACACAAGTTGTATAGTCGATTGTATAGTTCGCCAAAGACAAGACATTCAATCGGACTGCCGTAATCACATATGCTTTTAATTGAGGTTGAATTCGCTTCAGATTTGTTTCGTTTATTCTCTTTCACGGTTTTGAAAAAAAATTCACGTTGTGTATACCACTATAACAAAAACTAAACAAAAAAGAAAGAAGAAAGAAATATAGTGAGAACACGCGTCATCGTTTACAAGGACGATTATTATTAGTCTATCGTATAGCACAAGACTTAAAAAAGGGTACCGGCCGCGGTATTCTTTTCTGTAGAAGAAAAGGAACGAAAAAGAACAAAAAACATGCTTTAGCTCGTAGATCTCTTTCAAGTGAGGTTATTATAATTTTCCCACCAAACAAGGTCGGTTTTATTTTTCTTGGGATGATATATACTTATAAAAGTGGGATAGGAAGTACCCACAAGTGTGCCTCGTAGCTCGGCCTGATTTTTTTTTTACAAATCAAAAAAAAAAGAAAGAAAAAAAAAATTGAATGGGGGGTACCAATTTTTCTCGTAAACCATAAACTTCGCTGGAAATACATCAAATAAAATAATCCATTTTTAACCAAACTTTTATCTATTGCCTAGAATCAGTTCCACATAATTGTGGTAAGAAAAAAAACGGCCATTGTGTTTTTTATTGTTTTTGCATAATAATCATTTTGGGTGGCGCTATTCAAAAACTGTTTTGCCCTTTAAAACCCCTAAAAGCCCGGGGGGCGCGCGTCCCACCGGACATTTTTTGTCGTATCTCCAACCTAGTATTTTTTTCACTGCCTGAAACTTACGATTTTTTTTTTTTTTTTTTTTGAAGTCCCTTGCGCTCAGATTTAAGACCATTTTCATCAACAAAAATCGACCTACGGTCTGACGCGGCGTTAATAATCATTTTGGTGGGCGCTATTCAAACTTGTTTTGCCCTTTAAAACCCTAAAAGGCCGTGGGGGTGCCGAATCCGACCCCCTGGACTTTTTTTTTGTCCGTATCTCCCCTATGTGTTACTTTTTTAGGCCGAAACTACAAGACTTTTTCTTTGAAGCTCGGCTCTATTTTAAGACCATTTGGAACCAAATCTGACCTTACGGGCATTCCTACGTAATCGCGCACTGCATGCAAGAAAAGCTATTTTCCTTTCCCATTGAAATTACAAACACGGAACAACAGAAATCCAGTTTTTTTTGTGCGACAGGATAACAGTTACACTATGTTTCTAAATATTATTTATTTGTTTATATTATTTTTATAAGGCATGTGTCCATACTTAAAGTTTGACACACATCATGGCCAAAAATAAACCCACTTTTTGCTTCACAAATGGGCGAAAAAAAACCATGAATTTTGTGATTTTTAAAGATGTTTCGCACATTTTTGCGTGCCTCATTTTTGACGCCACTGTGACATCATACAAGGTATGTTTGGTACTTTTTTATTGGTCAATGGACTCGGGAAGGTTATATCTATCCCATTGTAACACAAGCATATAATATTCATCATCCATTTCCGAGATACTGGGGGGGGGGGGCGGAATCCGCCCCCCCCACCCCGGCGGTGAGATGTTCCAAAAGCCCGGCTCCTTTAGTATAATTGTACTAGAAGGCAGCTTTTAATAAAAAATGTGTTTTATTTTTATTATTAGTTCATCTATATGAGCCCAATTTTTAATGAAAAAAGTCCTTTCGGAAAATTTATTTTCCTTCTTAGCGGGAGAAAAAATCGCTTTTTTTTCTGGACTGCCATGTTAAAGCGTTACACAACCAATTTTCATTGTTTTTCCTATGGTCCGGTTTTAGGTACCAGAGTTTTGGTAAAACATTGCGTCGGCAAGTTGTTTTTCACGGGGAGTGCATAAGACCTTATGCACTTAAGTGTTTGAATTGCCTAAATATGTAGTTTTACACAAGCGTCCAGCAGGGTGTCTCAGAAAGAACGTTACCCACCCTCCCTAACGGCCACTTTTTGCCTACTTCGTTCCCATATGCTTATCCTTGTTTTGGATTATATATGAAATATACACGTTTCCGAACATAGGGTGTAAACGAGAAAGAAAACGGTAGAAAAAATAACAAACAATGACTATTTTTTCCTTCCCTAAAGTGATGCAAATCTCTTTGTCCCCGGCTAGTAAGGAGGAGCAGATCTCAAGGTCAAACGCACTGACCGGAAAGTTGAGTACATATTATGATTTTTTTTTGGATAAATGAAGAATAAATATTTGAAAGTCCCCCCACAAGTTTTTTTTACAATTCTACCCTTACATTTTAAAACAATAGGCTGATTAACAAAAATTTGATATATTTTAAACACTTAGTACTTGGTACAAAATCTATCTGCTCTAACTTAAGACGGAAGTATCTTTAAACATGCACTGTGTTGGCACTTTGTATAGCCATATTCACGAAATTCAAAAGACATAACCTTTTATTTGCAAATCCAGTCGCCCTTGGGGGTTCGAAGAGTGTAGCATAGTGTATGTTCCTGAATTTATCGATTTTTCTATGAAATTACCTCGCATTTTTCATCATAACAACGTATTAAATAGTTTTATTGACTTGCAACCCTAATTTTCAAAACTATGACTCCCAATTGCCTTACAGTTCAAGTTTAACAACCTCCCTGCGAATCAATATTTGATTCAGAAATTTTACCAAAATCAAAACGCCAGTCCAAATAACTGATTCAACGCGCTGCATGGATTGCGACAATGGTAATTGTTGAAAAGTTAACGGGGTTAAGCCACAATTTGGATAATCAGCGCTGGTCCCCGTCTCTTTTGAGTTCTTATACAATGGTAACATGCCTCGAATATCCGTGGTGACTTGTGCATCATGTTGAATGGAAATCATTTTGTTTTTGAAATTTTGGAAACAGGTGAATATTTTTAGATATGTCTTGTTTTCAAAATTGCGAAGGAGTTCTATTTCTATAGCTGAAGGTCATTCCATTAAATGTTCTTCTTTTATGAAAATGAAATGATCTACGTACACTATTAATTTTGGAGTTGTAGTTAGTGTTGGGGTGTGTAATGCGATGCAAATCAGACAAAGGATAACATCATTGCATGTTTGAAATTGCCCTTTCGTAAAAGCATTTCTTTGATTTTAGTCGCTGTGACGACTGGCTTTTTGATTGGGGTTGGTTAAAACGTTTTGAAGTGGATAGATAAAGGGGAGAGTAGTAACAAAATAGGAGCGTTAGATAAGTAAGAAAAATGACAGGCCCACGTAGAGTTATACTAGTAATGATTTGACGCTTTTACCATGTATTGGGTTGAATTAGACGAAGTTTTAGGTAACATCTTTATTTGAAAAAGACAGGAAGGTGTACCTTACATTAAATTAAAGCTAAATTTGAGGATTCAGTTTTTACGCCCCAATGGGCGTTTTTCTATTTTCTTTATTGAAATGCCAGGAAGTTGTGACTATGTGTTAAATAAAGCTTAGAACTTGGGGATCAGTTTCTAACACATTTTGCGCCCAATTGGGCGTGTTTCTATTTTATTTATTGAAATGACAGGAAGGTGTAACCTATGATAATAAGGTATAACTTGGGGATCAGTTTTATAACATTTTGTGCCCAATTGGGCGGTTTTTTCATTTCTTTATTTTAAATGATAGGAAGGTGTAACCTAGTTATGTTAAATAAAAGCTTTAACTTGGGGATTCATTTTAACACATTTGCGCCCAATTGGGCGTTTTTCTATTCTTTATTTGAAATGAAGGGAAGGTGTAACCAGTATGTTAAATTAAAGCTTAAACTTGGGGATTCAGTTTTAACACATTTTGCGCCCCCCCCAATTGGTGCGGTTCTTTGCTATTTTTCTTTATTGGAAGATGGACAGAAGGGTTAAATCTATGTTAAATTAAAGCTTATAATGGGGAGGATTCAGTTGTTGTAACACATGTTGCGCCCAATTGGGGGGTTTCTATTTTCTATTAAAATGACAGGAAAGTGTAACCTATGCTACATTAAAGCGTAGACTTGGCGGATTCAGTTTTAACACATTTGTTTTGGCGCCCAATTGGGCGGTTTTTTTCTATTTCTTTATTTGAAATGACAGGAAAGGGTTTGAATCTATGTTAAATTAAAGCTTATAACTGGGAGATTCGAGTTTTTTTAACAACAATTTTGACGCCAATTGGGCGTTTTTCTATTTTCTTTATTGAAAGGACAGAAGGTGTAACCTATGTTAAATTAAAGCTTATAACTTGGGGATTCAGTTTTTTTTAAACCATTTTGCGCCCAATTGGGCGTTTTTCGTATTTTCTTTATTTGAAATGATAGGAAGGTGTACCCTATGTTAAATAAAAGCTTCTATACCTTGGGGATCAGTTTAACACATTTTGCGCCCAATTGGGCGTTTTCGTTTATATATTTTCCTTTATTTGAAATGACAGGAAGGGTAACCTATGTAAAATAAAAAGCTTATAAATTGGGGATTCAGTTTTAACAAATTTTGCGCCCAATTGGGCGTTTCTATTTTCTTATTTAAAAAATGATAGGAAGGTGTAACCTATGATAAAAATTAACGTTTTAATTCGGGATTCAGTTTTAACAATTTTGCGCCCAATTGGGACCCGTTTTTTCATTCTTCTTTATTTGAAATTTCAAAAAGGTGTACCTTATGGGGGGATCAGTTTAACATTTTGCGCCCAATTGGGTGTTTTTCTATTTTCTTTATTTGAAATGACAGGAAGGTGTAACCTATGTTAAATTAAAGTTTAGAACTATTTGAGGTCAAATGTCCACACACCAAGGTCCAAAGGTCAACGGGAGATCAAGTTGTAAACAAGGTGGGTGATTGGTCTTAATGCAATCTTATGCTCATGAATCAAACATATACTTTAATTCAGTTATGAGATTTCTTATTATACATGTTTCAATAAAAGTGCAATTTTAAAACTAGAAAAACCATCATCCTTAATGCTTTTTAATGTTGTCTTATTTCTTTAAAATTATGCTGGCGACCCGACACATTTTTTTAAATATGTTTAGTTAGAAAATGTCATATCATCGAATAAAAATATATTAAGATGTCGTATCGAGACTATTTCTTTAATACATTCAATTTCTTTTTTTAAGTAACAGTTATTTGTATCAGAAACAGATCACGAATTCCTATATGCTAGGAGGTTTCTATAGAGTGGTTTGTGGCAGTCATTTGAAAAAAAAAATAGCTTCTCCGTCGCCAATTATGAGCTAATAACATGTTAGATATTTCGCCATTTTGAAATTTTATGAATTAACGTTTTCTGGTAAAAATGCAGTTCTGAAACGAGAACTTGGTAGACCAATTTTCCCCGTGGCGATATTTGTTTCCACACTTAATCAAAAGTTTTCATGAAAATAATTTTATTTTAAAACAGCAAAATACATGCAAAAATGGACAGCATAAGTAAGAGGAAAATACTGTAAACAAATGAAAAATTAACTGCGATTTGAAAAAGGAATATAATTGTAAATATATATGACCAATTTTAAGACCTGTTTTTATAAGTGGATCTCTTCAGATTAATAAAAGACGAGTTTCAGTCAAAATCTCCCGTATATTTAACAGCAACTGTAATTTGATCTAAAATAGTTTACAACAAACCGGTATACGCACAGTAAAAAAACACTGGTTGCCATTTGTGGATAGCCCTATTAAGTTTCAAGTGGTCGGTCAGTGGCAAATGGCATTTTTAATTCAGTGAAATGATTGG